>BPLR01012238.1:0-122485 GCA_021605095.1 Caerostris extrusa
GTTACGTATTATGAGTGCCGGCCACTCTTTGATTTGCAATTATTGATGTAACAGATTCAATAATATCAATATCAAAAGTATCTGATATAATGACAATACAATTTGAAATGAACACCCCAAGCCAGGGATGCCTAAGCCAGCCTAAGCCTAACTTTTTCGGTCTCGGGCCAAAAATCGAAAGAAAAAAAGTTTGGCGGACCAAGATAAATATTTCTAAAATTTAAAACAATATACAAGTATTACAATTTAAATATGTTAATGAGATGAATGAAATTGCGATTTCATTTAAAAATATTGAGGTTCAAAGTGAGATGTACTGATTCTAAGGAACGAGACTACTCCTGAAATAATTATTTCTAAGGTTCATAGTTGAAAACACTTGTTCACATATATAAGATGAAGCAAACATAGCACTGATTTTCTTGCATGAGATAAAATTTAGAAAACTTACTTCGATAATGATTTGTAAAATCCATAACTTGTTGGCGCCAATCTACATCAATAATAACAAAAGAACTTCCGCTTTTAACACTTTACCGACTGAAAGCAGTCTGTGCTTACGATGGATCGTTAGATTGGTAACCAAATTTAATTCAAACCTGCACCTGACCTCACTGCTTCACACTTTACGTTGAAAGGCATGGTAAAATATCCAATCCTGTCTGAATGGCACTGAAATCTTGAAATCTGCGTTGAACTCAAAATGCAATTCAAGCCATCTTCATAATATTAATCTTCTACATTTACTGAGGGTTGAATTTAACCTCAAATGAGATACAAATAATATTAAAAATAATAATTTATTTAATAAAAAAAAATTTAACCAAAGTAGAAAAGAAGATGGATGTGTCAATGATAAATATATATTTTCTTAACTTGCCCCGACCGGCAAATTAAAATATATCCGCGGGCCGGATAGAACCTTCCGGCGGGCCAGTTTGCCTATCCCTGCCCTAAGCTATCTGAACAGTTCACATCTAATTCTTCTACGAGCCCAATGAAAGGACTTTCTGGCCTTCAATTCTTATCATTCATTATCTCCTCATAGGATATTCGTCGGATTTCGAAACGAGTTGCATGCTTTTCACCAAACGTTCCATTTCTTTTCACTTTGAATATTATTGTAAGACGAGATAAATTCTTGTGATATAAACGTACATTATAGTTATATATAAAAATAATTATTCTAAAAATAAGATATATTTGGATCTATATGTTTGAAGAAATCAGAAAAAAATCTATAATATCTTGAACATATCCATTCTTATATCCAATTTTTTAAACTGAATATAAGAATGTATTTTTAATTTTTTAATATTATTTATTATTATTTATTATTATTATATTTTCCTTTTCATTTATTACTTCAACAACATCATTTTTTTTTTAGTTCACCTAGAAAAATAATGTAAATTTCGAGAAAAAGTATTAAGAAAAATTTAATAGTAAAAGTTTTTAATTTGAATCGTTTTTATGACAAAAAAAAAGTTTTTTTCTTGACTTTTGAAAGTGTCGATTTGACAAATTTGTAAGAATGCAAATTTGCATATTTGTAAGAATGTTCAATTTGTAAGAAAAGATTACATTTTTTGTTATTAAGTTGTTATGAGAAATATGAGATCTCTAATATAAAAAAAAGTTGTATAGTTTGTAGTAAATTGAAACTATTTCTTGACCTTACATTGTGCTGACATCTATCGATTAAATGTATAACTAAAAAATGGTTAAAGAAAAGTATTAAATAGAATGATGCAAAAAGAAATTAATAATGCAGTCCTCACTATAACTTAATGTACTGCTTTCAGTTTTATTCATATTAGAAAAAATAGTTTTTAAATTTTGTGAAAAAAATTATTTTATAAGACGAAATTTATATTTGAATTTCAATTTGCATAGATAACTTTGTACATGTTAGATAAGAGTTGAGTATTCGTACCTTTTTCAAAATCTAATTTCTGTTCGTGACAGGATGAATTGAAAACTCGTTCGGGGTGGAGTTCCTGAAAAGCTTCGAGGTCGAGTGTGGAGCGCCCTCTATCGGATGAAAGTGCACGACATGAGAGAAGCCAAAAGGTCCAAACTACTTTCAAAACCTTTGTAGTAGAACTGCTGAATCTGAGGTATTTTCTATATGATTATTTTCAGGATTTATTTGAAATATGTCGATCTTTCTCAATACCCCTTTTTTTTTTCCATTTAAATACAACTTTAAAGCTTTTTTTGAAGTGACTAAAATATAAAAGAAAGAATAAATTGTCCTTCGAGGATTATTATTATTTTACATTTTAAAATTCAAGAAATAAGATGTGACTATTGTTTAATTTGATGTTGAAATAAGATGTGTTGTTTTTAATATGTGCTTTACTTAAACCACGATGTAATTTTTAAGCAGACAGCCATGAAGCTGTAGAAACAGGTAATTGGCATCAATACACTAAACACAAAATTCAATCTAAAGGCTATTTCTGTACAAATATCAGGAAAAAAAGACGTTGCGTTTGCCATCTTGAATGACATCCAATAAGTGAAATGTGTCCAGGTGCACAAACTTATGATTACTTCCCACTTAGGGCCATTGTTTTCATTAAACATTGTCAAAGTTTTTTTTTAGTGTCAGTTTTATTATTGCGGCTGAATTTGCTGATTGAGGCTGCGTTTTTCCTGGTTTAGTTTTTTATTAAGCAGGGCCTAATGACCGAGTGGCAAGTGCTCTGTCGCAGGTTTCAGGTTCGTGTCCCGGCGGTACCATGGGTGTTTTTAGTGGTTCGAATCCCCTTTAATCAGTAGGTCCTAATCTAATATGACTACTGGGCTTAGAATTGACGACCCTACCCCGTAAAAAGACAGTATCTCTTGTCTCGAAATCTTACAATGGGCAGTTGGCCTTGGCTCACTATGGGGATGTTGCGCCAATGAAAGTTTTATTAAGTATTCATCGATATATTGGTATAAAATATCGATATACCATTTAAATTGGTATAAATTATGTAATCGCCGAGCTGGCAAAAGTGAAAATAAAGGCTGAATTTTTAATTTACAATTTTTTTATATATATTCTTTTAAAATTAAATTTTATTTTGTGTGCAATATTTAGTTTATATATGTTCTTTTTCTTATGAATTTGAACAAAAAAATTGTTACATAAAAATTATTAACACAATAATTAATACATAGAATTTCGACTTCAAATTCTTTCTTACCTATAGCTTAGTACAGCTTTGTTGAACTTTCATAAAGAGTTACGCTATATTTCGTTGAGCTCCCCTCAAGACAAAATCCTGAGTGCGCACCTGATTAAAAGGCATGGAAAAATAGCAACATTTAATTTATGCATTTAAATTTCATGTTGCACCAATAATAGGAAGCAGATAATTAATTAAAAAATAATTCATCATTTAAATTTTCCTTCTATAATAACGAACTAACTAGGATACATTTCTGCTAAAATTGCTAGTTAATATAACTCAAGATATCTAAATGCCCCATCATATTACTTTGAAGGTGTCATCAATCTTCTAACTACGCCTTACAGAAGTAGAGTTGGAGCATAGAGTAGGTACTGATAAAGTATATCCCTATTCAGAAGGATCAAAATGTTGAGGCCATCATTGCCGCTTAGCTTCTTTATGACAAATAGAAAAGAACTTTATATATTTTAGATATTAATATACATATATTTATTAACCAAAACTATGCAATTACACATTTAAATTATAGGTTAAAAATAAAGAAACTATAAAAATACATTTCATAAATTACACTAATGGGTAAATATAATTAAAATAATATGCATATTTCCTTAAAGGTATGAAATACCAAAAATAATTTTATTTGTTGACAGCATAAAAACTTAAATTATTTTTAAACTATTAATTTGCATTAATTTATAATTTAAAAATTACGAAGCATTTATTTTGAAAATTAATGTATTGTAGAACGTTTTTCTCGTTTATACTATAGATAATCGCCAAAATATCGTTAAACTACTATCGCATATGTTCAGCTACATAATCTTGAAATGCATTCCTAAAATTAATTCGAAATTGCTTAGAATTACTTATGATTAATAGATGAGTATTGTAATTATTTTCGAAAATGAAAGTTATCCATCTGAGACTACAATATATAACAGGCTACAATATAGATCAGGTAAGAATTACATTATTGTTTTTAAGACATTTTGAATTCATTCAATATAGCAATTAAACACACAAGCATGCGCAAAGGTATATTTAAAAAATGTTAGTGCAAAACAATTAAACAAAGAAATGAGTCCCATTCACATCAGCAGGAGAATAATAGCCAAGCCTTTTGCCGAAGTAAAAGCTTCAGTGACGAGCATCTTAACTTCAAACTGGCAGCAACTATGCGGGCTCTTATTCATTATGAATTTATGAATAAGAACACATGTTATTTTTTCCTGAAAAGTTCCAAGACATGAGCACAAGGTCTGTAAGATTCTGTTAGAAAGTATGCTGTCTAATCAAGTCAAACTACAAATCATATTTGGCCATCGCTGCAGCAGATATAATATGTGTATAGCTCGGTCAAAAATAAACTCAAAATTCGACACAGAGGAAGAATGACACAGACAAGACATGGCAGCCACAAGAAATGGACTGCCACACAACCTTTCTCTTTGGTCGCCGTTGTTCAGCTCATTTAGTTTATGCAGCCATCAAGAAGGCTCACACAACCTTTCTCTTTGGTTGCAGAAGTTCAATTGCAGTCAAGCTCAAGATGCACTGCACATCGTGATGAGTTTCACTTTTATTTGCAGCCATCAACGACTGCAGCCGATATAGACCTCACCCCTGCCAGACACCCCACAGACAGGATGTTTTTCTGGACATCGTTGGCCTCCCACAGGGGGGACATGGGTTTTCGACGTAACAATATGTATATTCCGAAAATTTCTAAGACATGGGCACAAGAAATGTTATTTTTGTAAGAAGGCATAGAGTTTGCAGTCAAGTCAAGCTATAGATCACATTTGGCCATCGCTGCAGCCGATATAGATTAAAGCAGATATCACACGGAGGCGAACTTAATTGTGATCACAGAATTTAATTTCTTTGCGCATTGAAAATATTTGGCAAGAAAAAAAACAGAGCATTATTATATTGCTTATATCCAACCCTTATTTTGCCTATTCAAATCCAATACTCGTTTAGTATAAACAAAGATGAGAAGCAATCAAATTAAAATTTCATTGGACGTCATAAAACAATGTTGCCTGTTTTGTTATTGGCGAATTAAAGGGCTACGAAAGTTGTCGTTTGAGGCTGTCTTTATTACAATCCGAGATCTTCTATGTATAACTGATATATATTTGAATTAATATAAATTTATAATATTTGTGAGCTATTTATGTAATTTTTATAATTCTTTTCAGATTCCAGAAAATCACAAGCGCCAAATTTCATTAGATTTACTTAGAACGATGCCAAATAACATCCAATTCTGTGATAGAAATTCTGAAGGGGTAATTTTATATATATTCATTCTTTTCATTATATATTGATCCATTCATTAATAAGTCTTCTTTTTAAAAAAAAAATGTTTAAAATACAGTAAAATTTGGATCTTACTTCAAATTTTTTCAAATGAAGTTTTTTCTTCTTGACTTGTAATTGAATTTTGTTTCGTGAAATAACTAGTAAACATTATAAATCATTGTCATCTTCTTTGCACGTTATTTACTCTGCTATGTTCATTTTTACTGTAATGTTAAGATTTATTTGTATTCAACGTACCTGTTAAATGCTATTTATACAAGTAATACGCTTTTATGTAAATGTTTTCATATAGAACAGATTTTAAAAGCCAGCTTCACATCTAAATAAAAAAAAGGCTTAATTACATAACAACTCTGCTTACTTGATTCATCATACAGGAGTTGACAATACTTCAATCGTAAAACACACATTTCTTTTTTTCCCCACAAAAGTATTTCACATTCTTGAACTAATATAATTTGAACAATTTTATATAATTTTCTGCAACTTGTATTTTTATAAACATTTTGCCACATTATGTACTTAAATATTGAATATTATTAGTGGATAAAGAACAGAAATCTTAATTTTTTTTTGGTTAAACAAAACAAATTAAAAATCTAAATTATTGGTTTAATAAAATAAATACAATTTCATGAAATTAATTATAATCAAATCGCCCTATTTTTGAAAAATACATCAGTATATGAATATTTTCATTCGGTACTACTCGCAGAGAACAAGATTGCAAAAGTCTTAATAGAAACTGCAATAAATATTGCAAAATTCAATTCTTTTTTTTTTTTTTTTTTTTCCTATCACAAAAGCACACTTTCTGGCAGTAGCATGGATGTTTGTTAATGATTTGGAATCCACGTTAAACTGTAGGTTCCAGTATAATTAGCCCAAAGTGTGTACAAATTACCATAGATCGACAAACCAAACCTATCACAAATGCATGTCATACATTTCAAAAGACTGAAAATTATTATTTTATTAGAGAATTTCAGCATGTGATAAGATTTCGTTCAGGAAATTAATCTAATATTAGTTGGGATTTTTAATTATAGTAAATTGCTAATAAATAATGTGTTTTTTTCTACGAAGAGTGTATAAAAAGTAGTATTTGACATATACATTCTCTCATATATTCATTGACTTTATTATTATTAATCAATACATCGTTCAAAATTATTTTTCGTACATCATTAATTTTCTTGCTTTAATGTATCGTAAAAACAAGATTGTTTTCCTTTGATGGGAATTAAATAATTTTCTACTTAGATCCAAAAAATGCAGTCCGTTCTCCATGCCTTTTGTCTCCACAATCCGCAGCTGGGATACTGCCAAGGAATGAACTTTCTAGTCGGCATGATGCTGCTTTTTGTGGATGCAGAAGATGCTTTTTGGTGAGTCCAAATAAAAGTTCTTAAAGAGCATATTGCAGTATCAGGATGCAATTTCTCCGTTTATTACATATAATGTGATGGATGCTTTTGGTGAGTCCAAATAAACACTTCTGGGAGTAACACCAAACAAATTGTTATACAAAGATTGAGTTTCACTATTAATTATATATAACATGTTCACTATTTTTTATAAATTGTGCTATATTATCATGCGGTATATAGAGCAGTCTTTTATATAAGTGTTGCAGGGTAATGTAAACTTCAATGAGAGCCATGGGTTTATGGGGGTTGTGGTTTGGGCCCTACGTTGAGACGGTGGTCATTTTTGATACATCGAAATAAGTATCTTAAAAGAATGGAAATAACTTTTTTTCCAGAATTATACCAGCCAAAACGGTTAACATCCTTATCTTTGTTTTATCCTTATCCTTTATAAAAAATTTTGTTATAAAAGTCCTTTGTTATAAAGGTAATTTACTCATGAGCTGAAGAAAAATAAAACAACAGCAATTCAGAAGTAACTACTAAACACATGTATCACTGACGAAATCAATTTTCAAACGAAAGAAGGTAAATGGTTTCGCTTTTCTTTCCATTCTAAAGTAGGAATGCAAAAGTTAAAGTATAAAATAGATTCTGAAAATGCAAAAGTTAAGGTATAAGTATCGAAAATATCGTTCCTTAGAAAAGGTTTCCAAAAGTGATTTTATAGAACAGGCAACTGAGATCTGTGAAAACATCCCACCAGAGGCCATTGTAATTAATATGAAAAAATATAATAACAAAAAGTACAAATTATAGCGAATTATTTGAAGAAAAAAAATTGTGGAAATAATTAAAAGTGAAGAAATGAAAAGCCTGAAAGGGAAATACAACAATTAATTGAAGACAGCGAAGAATAGAGATAAATGTTGAAAAACAAGAAAAGCAAAGAACTTTTGAATTGAAGAAATTAAGGTTTCGAAACGAAAAAAATAAAATATTGTTCCAAATGCAGACTGAAAGGGATGTTAACGCATCTGAAGTAAATTAAAAACCGATTGATGTAAGAAATCTCACACAAAAGTATAATCTAAAAACCGGAGAGATATCTTCATTTTTAATTTTATTTTAAAGACAGGCAAAGCGAGTTAGTTTAAAATAAGACAATTTTATTTTTCATTTGTTAGGACTGTTATCCTTAGAAATTACCCAATTGATAGCCAAAGGATTGAAGAAGAAGCTAATGAAGAATGAAGAAGCATTTATTAAGAATTTATAGTTTAAAAGTCTTAAGTTCAGTCCAGAAATATTTCGGATGTTATCACGTTAGGGATTCGAAAAGTACAGTGGGCAGATTTCGTTTTCGAAACAAGTAATTATGCTAAAAATGTTTTAAAGGAACTAAAAATTAATGATTTAAATTCTTTAATTCGAAAAAAGAATTAATTGTAACAGATCCATTGGGAAAAACGGGTTCCAACTTTTATGCGGGAACATTTTATTGATACAGTTACTAAATAGTTAAACACGAATGAAGTTAGCCGGAAAATTGAACGAATACGAAAATATTCGATCCGGAATTAAAATAAATAGTGAAAATAAAAGTAATAAGTTTGAGGGCGTTGCAATGATTCAAATATTTATTCGCGAACTTCGAACTGTTGTAACTGAAGTAGATTCGAATCTAAAAAATTCAAAAATAGAAACACTATCATAGCATTGCCTTGTTCGATAATCCAAATGTAGACTATGTTTTAAAAATTGCCCTATTATCACGATAGATGGCGCTGTCAGCGTTAACGCAATATCTGATATAAGTGCTACTGAGTAATGTAAGCTATCAACGCGAGCGAAATCTCTCAATACGCAACCTAAATAAAATTCCTTATTTTATTATCCAAGTGCAAAATCAAAATAAACCGACAACAAACGCTTTCATGTTATACTACTCTTATCGGAACTGAATGTATTCAAATGTACTGAGAATATTTACTACTCATATATATATATATATATATACATATAGATTCAAAAAGAAAACTTCTCCTTATTTTAAATAATAAAATATTAAATTGCGCATTAAGGATTTATTTTTTTAATATTTATGATAAATTTAATACTTCTTTTCTTAATAAATTATATTGAACTGTCATTATCTCGTTCAAAATTGTATTTCAAACATTCTGTGACTTTATTTTTTATTAATGAAACTAACTATTCTTAATTGAAAACATTTCTTACCTTGGTATTAAAAATTATGTTATAAAAATTTTATTTTTATTGTGTGCACTATGATCTAATAAGAATATTTCTATATAAAACTACGGTAAATGTACATTAGCAATCAAAGTCAAATAATTTATCTCACTTATAAATTATGAACTGATGAACAATGAACAATGTATTAATGAATGGTAATTACAGCAATATTATTAAAGGATGACGATTCAATTAAATCTTGGGTAACTATCCTGTCAATTATTTTTCTTATAAGTCACGGCAGAATATAAAAGAAATAAATAAGACTAAACTAATTAATAAAATATTTTTAAAAAATATTATTGAAAGTAATACTATATATATATATATATATATATAAATTTAATAATATATAGCATTCCTTAGTAGCACAAAAAAAGAATTAAAAATGTAATTGGGCGCTCGCTGTTGCAGGTTTCGAGTTCGAAACCCGGCTGTGCCATGAATATTTGTAGTGGTTCGGAATCCACTTTAAACTGTAGATACAATGCTTTTTTTTTTTTTTCAACTTGCTCTCTACTGACTTATTAACTGTAGAGCATTGAACGTAGGGCTGACAACCCTACCCCATAAAAAGGGATACGCAAGGTAAGAAAAGGTAAAGCTTCTCCCTAACTCGAAATCTGCTAGTTGGCAGGCGGCCTTAGCCCATCATGGGGCTGTTGCGCCAATGTAAAAGGGATATTCATAATTATAATTAGTATATATTATAAATATAATTAGTAATTCAAATAAACTTTAAACATGATAACATTCTTAATTAATTAGGTTTTTTTTTTTTTTTTAAATTTTTACCTAAATATTATAGAATTTATAATATATTTTATTATTTTACACATTTTTTAAGTCCTTTTGCATGTTTGGCAAAAAAAAAATAATAATTATACTTAGAGAAAATTTATTTCTTTGAATCATGGGATACTAGATAATACTTACTTTTCATAACTATTGTTTAATTTGTATATTTATAATATGATAATTCAATAAATGTTTTTCAAGTATAGCTTTTATGTTCAATTCGAAAACTGAATTCACAGGTGCTTGGTGGCCATCGTGGAAAGGTACTTCCCTTCAAGTTACTTTGATCAAAATTTAATCGGTGCTCAAGCAGACCAAGAACTGATGAAGGATTTGCTACGAAATAAGCTACCAAAATCTCTGCACATCTGGCCGCCTTAGATATAGAACTGAGTACAGTGACTCTCAACTGGTTCCTTTCCTTATTTATAGATTCAGTACCAATAGAGGTAAGTTTCTCTAACCTATTTGTTTGCATTATGATCAATTTCTGAAAAGTAACTATAGGTGGAACAAACCAAAGATGAACTTGTTGAAAAGAGTACATGCTTATTCCTTCTCTTTATGCAATACTTAGGGGTCTCCTGCAATGTAGAATAAGTTGGCTGATAGTATCCTATACAATTTTCTACCTGAATTAATTTATTATCTCTCTTTTTTTTTTTTCTAATAATTTCTTCGAAACCCATTTCTATAATCTATTTCACCGAATAATTAAGAAACAAAAAGAATACACAATTATAGGTTAATATTATTTTCCCTTATCCCACTTGTTCGACAGCAACATTTAGACCAATTCCAAGAACCCGTGTGGTCACATGTAAGGGGGGAAAGGCAGCTTCTGTTATGATGGAGACCCTTAGGTAGAAGTTGAAACAGACTCCATGACGCTGAAGAAGGAGGGTAATGTCTTCCGGGATGGCATTGGCATATCTTATGGGAGAAAAACGGAAAACTCCTACCTAGTAGCCCGATTAAAGAGGCAAGATGAGGAACATCACAAACGTCATCGAATCTCTTCGTTTTTTTGAAGCAGTGTCTACAACAATGCCGCCAGCAGATTGAACCTCCCCCTAATGCTCACCAGCGGTGCACATTGCCACTGAGCTACGAGTCGGGTATAGGTTAATATACAACATAATTAATAACAGAACTCACATTACGAAGCAGTAGTATTGATAACATTTAGGTCTAAACACATTGTAGTTAAACCTGGATTTTGGAAAATTGACATTCGTTTCTGCAATTAAAACGTTACCTATTGATAAAAATAACTTATTTCTAAATATTTTTAATACCTATCAATATTAGAATAAATATATTGATAGGTTGATTTTATTGTTATTTTCATATCAAATTAAATTAAAATTAATGAAGCTGAAACGTGCCAATAACAAATTAAATATTTAATTAAACAAAACTATTGATTAATGACATAAATGACAATATTTTCAGTTTGAGAAAATGTGATAAGATGGATGAAAAATATTAACAAATGGACTTTACAATAATCGTATTGAATTTAGTGAGCATTGATAGCTCATTACATTACATCATTCTAAAACAACCAATTACAAAAATAATATCTCACATTTTCAGTATGTATTAATGTATTTAAATGTATGAAAATTAATTTAAGTTACAACCTAAATCTCAAATATTTCTCTTAAAATGATTTTATTATAAGATATAAGATATACTGAAGCTACAAAATAAAAATCAGAAGTATTAAATAAATTTTTCAGATAAGCATTCATGTATTAAATAAATTTTTAATTTTAATTTTTTTTTTCCTTTTTATGGATAATCTTTTGTCCTATGTTAAACTTTTGATATTTCCTTAAAGATAGAAAAAAATGAATCTCTCTTAATATTAATTTAACTTTTAGGAAAACTTGAATGTTTTCTAATTTCATTGATTCAAGAGACTAAAATTTTAGAATAACATTACGTACAATTTTTTTTATTAAATAAAGGAAGCATTAAATGGAGTACTTATTAAGTAAATTACATAATTTTTGTAATCATTTTTTTTTAAAAGTACTCTTTTTTAAAATATGTGAAAGGATTCTGTACTTTTTCTGTTGCCTAATTAACCAACGTGTCATTTTATTAAATTACTCAATCGCTTTAGTAAGAAAAAAGGACAAGCTGAAAGAAATATACCAACCACTGCGTAAGAAAATAATTGCCATAAAAGTGGTAATAAGAAATTTTATTGCACCATCGATTTTGTACAACAGACACTTCAGCAGCGATGAAAAAAGTGAAACAATTTTCTCTTTTGCAGATGATTACTATCTTCTTTTTTTTTTTTTTCTGAAACATCCAGGTTGTTATTGATTCTTCATGAACACAAAGACCACAAACTGCGAATAAAAATGGAGTTTTCCTAGAAAGGCGTGAATATTCTACTCTTGAAAATATTCTTTAAAGGGAATGTAGCTTTTGGAATAGTTATTTGCTATAGAATTGCAAGGCATTTTATATTCTATAAAATTCTTTAACTATAAGTGATGTTATTTGTATTTATTCAAGAACTGAATAGAATTGAATTGAATTTGAATACATTCAGTTTATCTTTCTATAGATATACATTCGGTGGGATAGTTTCGATTTGATGAATAGTTCACAATATATAAATTTATGTATGTCATCAGTCATTAATAACCAGTAAAGTACCATTATGTACCATAAGTCATAGTGGTACTTATGGTATTAAATAGTACCATCACACTTAAGGGTACTTTACCGTTACATCATACTTAAAGGTACTTTACCGTAGTAACATCATACTTACTGGTACTTAAGTACCATTAAGTACTATATGTCATTTCAACAGTAAGAACACTAAATAAATTCAATGTAATTATATTTTTTTTTCTGTCAACCAATTAATCAACATGTTGAGTATATTTTACAAATAAACAACATAATAAAATTCGCAAATGTTTTAAAATAAAAATATTTGTTTTGTAAATCTGACTTTGAAGAACAATTTGTTTAATGAAGTATTTTATTTAAATATTTCGCCCCAAAAATTTGTAAAGGAAAATAATCAATTTTCTTAGAATTGTTAACATCATAATGACTGTTACTAAATTAAAAATAAATTATAAATGAGCAGTCAATTTCTTTAAATTATGTCACATAGAGAATATACATGAAAAGTTACACACATTTTTATATTTTAAATTTGCATACAATAATATCGAAATATATATTCTGAAAAAGTATTTTTTTGATGGAAGCAAAAGAAAA
Source organism: Caerostris extrusa (assembly GCA_021605095.1). Classification (NCBI taxonomy): domain Eukaryota; kingdom Metazoa; phylum Arthropoda; class Arachnida; order Araneae; family Araneidae; genus Caerostris; species Caerostris extrusa. Next base: position 13,208 of record BPLR01012238.1, read on the forward strand.
TATAACATCAAACACATCACACACAATTAAAATTTTTATATAAGGAATATAAAAAATCATTTTGTATTTAAGAAAGCTCTTTTAATTTCATTGTGCTTACATAAACTTGACACTGCTAATAGCTAAACAATGATCATACACTAATAACAAAAAGTGTTAATGTTGCTGTTTAAGATGAAAAAAAATGAAATTTGTGTTTGTAGAAATTTATGACAAGTGATAAATGACAGTGTTTCACTAAGAAAATTCTTGATTACTGCTATACTACTTTCTAAGTTGAACTTTGTGTAAAAACATACCATATAGAAAGTGAATTTTAAAAACCTAAAGCAAATTTATGGAACATAACATCACAACTCGTGAGGTGCTATTTTCATTTCAACTCTGGCTAATTGTAACCACTCTTGACTAAATTCATCGTACCAAGTCATTCCTAAGGAATATCTCCCATTAAGATCTGCTCTGTGGCAATGTTGATACCACCATCCTCCAGTGTGGTGGACAGCACAGTTTGCACTGGAGGCATCATTGTCTCTGTCGAATGTGCTGAATCCCATGCCATTGTGTGAACTCAGGGCATCACTGGCATTTCCAGAATGGTGCGATATTTCAATGGCATACTGATCTATTTCTGATCTCACTCGGAAGTTACTGTATTCAACATATAAGTAACGATCATGAATATCCCACATGTCAATATGAAGCTTCATAGACCTTTTATAGGTTAGCAGATGCAAAGCTTGATTTCCAATCCAGAATTCAGATGCGAGTTTCCCAAAACCATTTCGATAATTGGTCCAATCCCGGAAGAAGTTTTCTGAGCCATTGAATCGTTTTTGTATAACCAGCCACGGTCCTTTGTTGGGAAAATTATCACAGTATACTTCCAACGGTCCTAGCGAAGGCACTTGAATCAACTTTATTCCATTAAACTTTTCCAATGAACAATCTATGAAAAATAATCAATAATAATTTATTTTTATTTTAAAGTTATTTTATTAAAATTAAGTGAAAATATTTTAGAGCATTAGAAATAATCAACGGAAAATTTTTCATGCATTTCTTTCATATGTTATAAAAAATTTAAGATAAAATGAATTTGTCTTCACTCGATTAAATAAAATTTCTCACAAAATAATTTTAAACATAATTAAAGTAATTTACTAAAGAATAATAAAAAAAATATTTAAAGATTATTAAAGTATGTATTTTAAATTTTTTCAGTAATTTAAGGTAACATATTTTTTTTTTCTGATTAAATATAATTGTCCATTAAAATACACAATTATACTATTATGTAAATATTTTTAAATATGTTTGCATAAAAATACATACATTCATAACATTTCTGAATATGCATACATAAAATTACAAAAATATATAAAAATTCCTACAGTTCTCACAAGAAATACACTTGTGTAATAAGATCATTAAAAGGTCTTATAGTTTAGTATATTTTTATTAAGAAGAAGATATATTATTATAGAAGTAAAAATACTTAGATATTGTTAACAACTTTACGTAAGTCAATTGATAGTGATTAAGATAATGTTAATAACAAGCCTATGTCGATTTCACTTTAAAAAAACATCTATCATACAATCTGTTTAACTGAATTTTTTATTTAAAAGAAAAATAAAGAGCTTGTTCAGGCTCTAGTTTAAGCAAGTCTAGCAAGCTCTTAAATATTAGAAAAAAATGTATTAAATTCTTTTTAATTTATTGTATATTAGAAAATAAGAACTTTTGGTAATAAATCGTTTGCCTGGATGCAGTCTTTATCAACGTCATTATCCTTTTTTTCATTATTACTTATTTATGACTTTAACAAAATAGTTTCAATTCTATTACTAAGATATTAAGCATCGGAAAATGTCTCAAGAATTCATTACAAATTTTATATAATTTCTAGAATAAATGCATAACAGTCTTGTGATGTTCAAGTTCCGTTAAAACGAAATAGCTAGACAGTTATAGCAAATATTAATTTTGTAATAACATCAATATGTACTATAAATTCAACAGTATTAAAAATGCTAATGAAATCTGAGCGGAATTTGAAATCAGATAATCAATTAAACATCAATTGTTATTTAAATTTATAAACATAAAACAACAACAAAATTTGAAACCTTCTATAAATGAAATCAATAGTTAACTGACTTAAATTATTTTATTATTACTTGTTTAACCTTTCTTTACTTAATTGGAATTCCATTATTTTTCTAAAAACATTATGAATTAAATAAAAATTAAGCAACCCATTTTGAAATTTTCAGCTATTATTATTTAAACTAAAATGTGTTTAAATATTTAAACCACGATGTGTTTTAAACAGCTTTATTTGAATTAGACCAATGTTAATAATTGATTGTACCAACCTTTCGGCAACTGGCCGACAAACTTGTTCATATCAAGTCGAAAATTTGCTTGAGCGTTCGACAGAATTTGAATGTCTCCACTCATATTATGAGTTCTCCTTGCAATATTTGCAAGGGCATCTCGGTAAACTCTCAGGACATTCTCATTAGACTTGCGATGATTATCATACAGCTTTATGGATTCGTCTATCCTGTGATCTATTTGCGAGAGCTTTAGATCTATGTTTTGCATTTGCAAGTGTCTCTTTGAAGCTTCGCCATCACCTCGGCATCGCTGCAAAGTCAAGTTGGCAGTTTGCATTTCCAAGGTCAGTAAGCGCTTGGCATGTTCATTCATTTGCATCAATATTGCATTTGATCCATTCTAAAGAGAATTCAGAAATTCAGTCAAATTAAACATTTGATGCTATGTTTTCCAAGATATAATTTTCAATAAAAATATTGTTTTAATTTTTACGTAATTTAAAAAATAAATATTAAGAAATAAGGCTATATTCTTACAAATATCAATTATATAAAGGATTCCCTTTTACTACTCCTTTAACCATTCTTTGTAATTGATGTAACAAAAAATATAACTTTTGAAAATGATAAAAAAAATTTCTGTAAAATTAAAATCTTTTAACATTTTTAAATTATTTTTTGTATTCTATTTTTAAAACATAAATTTATTCTCAATTTTTTTTCCATTAATTAGTTATGATCAAAATTATTTCTGACTTGTTCTCTGATTTTTAAAGAGAAATTTTCTAGAAGATTGAACTGGAATGTATAACATTATGTGCTTGCAAGTTTTAAAATCTTAATGCATAACAAATTGATTTGGAAAATTTGAAAAAAAATGAACAAAAATATGACTTTTTATTACAAATACCTAACTGTACATAATGGTTTATGATATTTAAAAATAGTAATTAAACTTAGAATCAGCCAAAATAATTTGTTATTCTTTACTTAATATGTAACTAAAACTTAATCAATACTTAGTAAGGAAAGTACATAGAAAAGACACTTGTAAATATACTAAATATACATTAAGAAGCTTAAACTTATACTCTTAGATAAAACAAAAAGCATTTGAAGAAAACAATGATAATGTAGGTTATTATTAACGTCTCAGATTAGTATTATATTTTAAATAAATATACACAGATATTTTTGTTTCTTAAAATAACTGTTTTCTGAATTAAATATCTGAATGTTAATAAAAATTACATTACCACTATTACGTTATATGACATTCTTAACAACTTCTTAAAAGATTTATTTAACATTGCTAAGTGTTTCTTAAAAACTTATTTTTAAATAATAATTTTTCACCTTATTGAAGGACAAAATATCTATAAAGGATTTCATTTCAGTACTCTATATAGTAATTTAAACATTCTTTGTAATTGACGTAATAAAATAGATAACTTTTGAAAATGGTAAAAAAAAAAATTTCTGGAAAAAAAAAGCAGCCGATACCTGTAAATTGTTGATACTTTTGTCTTCTGTCCAATCCTTTTCCAGAATGTCTATTGCCATTTGAGATTGGGCAGAATTGAAATCTATTTTAACAACGCGTTTCCATAAATTAGTTAAATCCTCTTGCAAGGTGTCCAAGAACGCCATGGATGATTTTACATCGTCCGTTACATTGTATACGAGTTCTTTGCACTGTTCTTGAATGATGTCAGTTTGTCTTTGGACCTTTAAAGAAAATCATTTGTTGTTTTAATTTTCCGATCATTTTATGTTGCTATTTGTATACTCAGTATTTCAATTCAAAAAAACTTTTTACTTAATTTAATCTCTTCATTATTTACTTAAAAGATAATTATTAATATTAAAAGATAATTATTTCTTGTTACTTGGTATCATATCAAATGTTAGCAGACAAAGTGCACAATTATATAAAATTTAGAAAAATCAAACTCTTCTCGTTAATTAGTGAAAAAATTTCTTATATTACACTTTTCATTTATTACATTTAAATCTCCTTTTAAAAAAACTTTATAAAAATTCTGACAATCAGTTTTCGAATAATATTATATAAAATTTGCTATTTTTATTTAATATTGTTAATGTACCAACAAAAGTTTAAATCTTTACGATATAGTATTAGTATTCCTTTTTTGGGTATTAGATTAATTAATAATAGAAACATTAAATAAGATTCAATTATTTAACCAAATTAAGCAATCCAATTTATTATTATTTTTCTTTTTTTTTAGTTACGGAGTAAAATTTAATGTTTCAAGATATTTTTTATTCATTTAGACTTTTTCAATTAATTATATATGTATATGCAAATATTAGTGATATTACTTTCATATAGACCAATTTTTTAAATTTACATATTTGCACGCCTACAATTTTATCTGTTTCATTTAGAATAACAAATATTTTCCGTTTTTTAATTTTGCCACGTTAAAAATGTCAGATATTTTCATATCATATGATACTGTATAATATTTTTACATTTGATTCATAACGTATTTATATTTTTAACATACAAAGTGAAACAAGAAATATGGTCTTAACAATGTTAATAAAATAAGCAAAAAATAACAATTTCATTATGTAATGCATACGTAGTGAAATGTGAAATGTTTACACTGAAATACGATAAAAAATAAATATGGAAAACTAAAAATCATATAAATCTGAGATATTTATAAGAAATACTAAAATGAAATATGATTAAATGCAATATGTACACCACAAGGTAACAGAATCCCCTGAAAAGAAATCACAGCAGGGGAAGATCCGGAAATCTAAAGGGCCAAAAGTTAGTCCCCTTGTCGAAAACAGATAAGCTACAAGAAAAGTCGTTGAACTTCATCGGCATTACCGTTTGCATTTCTGTAAATCAAATTCGTATCCGCCTTCACAGCAGTCAAATACTGTTGCATATCTTTTGCGAATGATGATGTGTTCGAAATGCGTCTTTATACTGCCATTAGTAAGTAATCTCCTATCGCAATCTGTTACAGACCATCATTGTATTACAAATGTTACTTTTGCCATGCTATATAAGGCTCTTTAAATTGTGACTATCTTTCGTTGTAACGTTATATATATAAACAAAATATCTAACTAAGAATTATTTTAACATTGATACAAACCGTTTTTATAAAAAGGAACACTCTTATCACTTATATATAGATATAGAATTTTTAGATAGACCAAATTACCATTGCCAGTTGTTTGGATAGATTCGAAATTTCTTCAACAGCAGTTCTATCAATCTCATTTTTGTTTGTCAGAAGATTTACAGATTTGTTGATTTCTTTCCGAGATCTGTCCGGTATTGCAATGGCATTATTGGAAACTTCTGAAAAAGAAATGAAAGAAAATCCTTTTTTTTTTTTTGGTATTCAAATTCAGTTAAGTTTTAAAATATAAAATATTTACAATCAGATAAATGAATGCGTTGACAAAAATAGTATAAATTTACATAAATTTAAAATTTTAATTTGAGACAACGCTCAGAATTTCTAAATACTAATATATAAGGGATTCATAAATTGAAAATTATATGTTATATATTACTAAATATTTTATAAATTTTATAAATTTGTGCAGTTATGCAACTCTTTCGGATTTTCTTTTGATATTATAGTTTCGGATAAATATAATTTGCTAACTATTGAGTTGACAAAGGATGGATTATTTGTTATTTAAACTTATTATTTGATATTGGCCTAATATTTTTCCTTTTTTTTATTATCATTATTTATTTATGTAAAATTGCACATCTTGCCTGTTCATAGAAATCATTGTAAACTCTAAAACCTATTAAAAACTTCTTTTAAATTTTTTTTTTTTTTTTTTTTTTTTTTTTTTTTTTTGAAAATGAAATGTTGGAGTTTTGTATCATTGTGAAATTTAAGTTTTAAGAGGAACTACGTCATCGCAGAACAGCAACAATACTAACTTGGCAATGATATACTGGATCGTATTTTAACCGCGACAATAATATACTTGATCGTAATATCTACGTTGTATTGATATTTAATTAAGAAAAAGTTTTTTAATAATATACGCTATACGTTTATTTTAATAAAAACGATATTTTTAAATAATATACGCTTTAGATTTTATTTGAACCGAAACGTATAATCAACGAACTAATATAACAAATAATCAATCTTTTGAAACCGTACGTACATTAAATATTTATAACAAACAATTGAGCAAACTGGAAACCAAATTAAGCTACAAAAAACTATAATGACTCCACAGTTAATTGTTTATATTAGAATTAAGCAAAACTTAAGAACTTCTTATACATTATCAGTACTGTATTTTATTTCATAAAACAGTGATGCATACGCATAGTATTTACCTGCTGGAAAAAAGAGATTCTTCCACAAGATCTCCGGAACCTTCCTCCGGCCATGGATTGATTGTAGTCTAAAAAAAAAAAAAGGAAAATTTCTACACGTAAAAATAATATTTTAGTACATCAGCCTAAATTAATAATATTGTCTTAAAATTTGTTTTAATTTTTAAAAAGCATTTTGATCTTTTTAGTGCTTTTAAGGTTGGAAAGTTATTTATTCCCCATCCTTGGCAATGAAATGTTTTGCAATGCTTGTGTGAAAGCTTTGTACCCCTTTAAGACAACTAAAATCATAATTAAACCATTCTATAGTTCGCTGTTTTTAAATGAGGAATAGAAATTTCAATTAACAAAACAATTTAAATAAAAAGGCATTTTATAATATTGCATAACTGTTTGAATCATTTACGTAAAACAAATTTTATAATTAAAATTACAGTTGATTAAGTATAAAAACTAATCAATTAAATTAAACTAATTAGATTAACTTCATTCATTCATTTACAATATATTTGTTAAATAAACTCAGTTGATTTTCATTAAATAATAATTTCCACTTTTATTCAATTATAAAGTAATAATGCTAGAATGAGATCAAATTTTACAAAAATCAAAACATTTAATCTACGTTTTTCAAGAATTAAAACATTGAAAAATATTTTGTATATCAATTTGAGACAAATTAGTGATTTATTAAATTTGTATGTATTGCCGGAATTTAAAAACATATACTTACAACTGTTACCGGTTTATTTTTGAATTCTAAAACTCCATGGTTTCCTAGTACCTGAAAAACAAATTGTATTATTAAAAATAAAATAAATTGTATTATTAAAGAATACAATCAATATCAGTAGAAAAAAACCTTCTACGAGCAAGTAACATTTAAATAATTTTCTATAATAAACCTCACTTTATATTGTAATATCTAATATGATTATATATGGGGATATTAAGCATTAGAAAAATACATTAATGTTTTTGTGAATTAAAAACAATTAATGGAATAATGTTTTTAGAAATTGAATAAATAATTGTATTAATGTATATAACTTGCCTATAATAAATATTTGCCTTTTCCTGTATCAGAATGCAATATAAGAAGAAAATTAATGGTGTAACAGAAAAGAAATATTCAGTAATTAAATTATTAGGTTAGTAAGAAAGTTAGGTCGTTGTCGGAAATTTCTATTTTTATATTTAAGCTCGTATGTGAGATTAATTAATATATTGGCCATTGATTTCTATGATTTTATCCATCATTAACAAGATCATTTATGCAGGATTCGTAAAAGAGTCTATTCTTTGAAGTTGGGAAATTTTAACATCTGAACATCCTCAGAACATCCTTAAAAAATTTCGAGGGGTTTTTTTTTTTTTTCAATTCCTTCTATTAGCTCTCACATTGTCCCTATATATATCTTGTTCAAATTTTCAATCGTTCATAAAATACTTTTATTCATCCACTCAAGTTCAAATACATTTTTTTTAACTTTTAGTAGATGACACTTGTTGTTAATATTGTTTTTCAAATATTAATTCATTAATTAAATTTAATTAAGTAATTTTATTTTTTTAGATTTAAGTTGCATATATCTACCAATAGATGGCGCCAGATAAACAAAAAAGTTAATGAAAATTATTTTTAAGACTTTTTCTGCACTATAGTGAAAAAAAAAGGAATTGACTTTAAAAATTTTTTTTTTATATTACTTGTTTGGGGTGAAGTGGGAATTGACCTTGCAAGATTAGGAGGAGGAACTGCTTGGCTTTTACCTTGTCTCTTTTCCTCACTACATTGCTATCAGCCAACTTATCCCTAATCTCTCGATATCTCTATATGTCTGGTGTCAGGAATGAATAACTTGATTAAGTGCCCAGTCATGAAAGAATAAGCATTTCCAATTTTTTTTTAATAAATCCTGCAAGCTCTGTAACTCAATTACTTATAAGAAGCTTAAATCTATTCCACATAAACTTTTATAATTTCCATTCATTAACAAATTTTAGCATGATCACAATAAATATTCATAGAAAGGCAAGTTTCAGAAAAGAGAGAGATTCCAAACCTAGCATCTACATGCTCAATTCCATTTGTCTTAGTTGTTTTCAAGACTCTTCCGTCATTTTGTCGTCCTAGAAATTAATTTTGCCTTCTCCCATAAATGCAACCAGTATTCAAAGATATGCATTTTAAATTTTAATGGCATTCCTCGAATACCTCTTGTCGGACGGCATGTATTCCAAGTAAGAGATTGAATTTTACAGCGGCTTGGAACTTTCCGTAAATTCCATAGAAGAAGCTTGAATTACTACAAAGATGTATATTTGCAAGAGAATTAACATTATTATTTACAACATTTATAACAATTAATCATTTTAAGCAATTTAAAATAAATGCGAATATTTAATTAAATATTTGTGTAATGATTGTTATAGCCTTAATAATTGTTATATATATATTTGGTCGACTCGAGGCTCAGTGGCAACTTTGCAACTAGAATGCAGGAAGCCGAGATTCGAAAGCGCTAGCAGCATTGTTGTAGTCACTGAATTCGAAAGCGAAGAGATGCGACGGCGATTGTGATAATATGTGCAAAAACGTCTCACATCGATAATTAACTGCTTGAGGACGAAGTTCTCCAGGTTTTTATCCAGTACGACACACAAAAGTGGGGCAGTTACCCCTAAATGTTCTCCTCTCATCATCCGTCAGTAATCTGTGTATTGTATACAGAATAGGTACATGAGGCCTACCAATGGTTTGGTTTGTCGCTCTACGGTCATTTTGTGTAATTAGACCATTACCTACAGTTATCACCAGTTACCACTAACAAATATCCCTGCCACTGCCAGGATTCGACACTGAAGCACCAAAAGGCCAGGGCGCTAGCCAATTGGCCATCAGGTCACACCGGTGTTAAACAAAGAAATTGACCAGTCCTTGAATACCTCTTATCGGACAGCATGTATATTCCAAAAGATTGAATTTTCCGGTGAAATGGAGAGCTTTCAGGTATACTCAATAGAAAAGCTTGAATTATTATGATAACTCTTTTTTTTTTTGCAAGAGAATTAAAAATGTTATGACAATTAAACATTTTGATCAATTTAAATAAAATAAATTTTATAAATTAAATATTTGTGTAATCAATATTATAGTTCACCTAATTCGGTGCTCAGTGGAAAGTAGCAAGTAAGAGGATGCTGGTGTTGTGATGGCAATCACAACTTTCAGAAATTAATAGATAAAGGTGGCGTGACAGTGCATGTAAAGCATAGTCAGCCAGGCTGCCTGGTGAGTGTTTTCAGGGCTTTTTTTCATACAACACGAAAAATGAAACACAATTGTGCCTAAAAGTCTTTCCTGAAGGCAATGTCCTCCCATTATAACCAACGCCAAAATATTATAGTTTAAATTTTACATTGGAAAATTAATTTTTATACATTATATTTATTGCTTATTATTAATTCATATGATAAATGTTTTCATTTTAAAAACAAACTCCCTGGTCGATTATATAAACACTTTAAGTTGAAAGAATTTTTTTTTTTTTTTTTTTTTTTTTGAATATGAAAACATTTAAAAATATATCTGAATGTTTAAATTATCTGATAGGATCGTAATAGCGTTGCGAAGAATATTCAAATATATAGTTTGCCCGAATATTGGAAGAGATTTTTTAAATATGAATATCCATTATGTGATTTTGTTACTAAAATGCAACAAAAATTCATTCTCATATAAGAAAATTACGACGAAATAAAGTAATATATCTCGAAAGACATTAAAAAGGGAATGCTTTACCACTGAATATGTTTTAAAAATTATTTTTCAAAACATTAACATTTAAATTTAAGATAATATCTTTATTCCTGAAGTTGTAATATCAAAATTATATCCATCCCGAAAACAAAAACACAAATTTAAAAAATAAAAAAAAGATAAATTAATTTCTTTTAATAAATTACTGAAAAACACTTTCAAAAATTTTATTATTATTTTATAAGATTGGCGAAAAAAGATTTTTGATAAGATTTTTATATTATTCATTCCATTGATAAAGCTATAAAACGACTTTTAATAGTTTTACAATCAGTATTATATGAATGAGAAAAGTTTATGTGCCTTTGTATTTAAAAACGGCGTATGCATCTGATAAGCAAACATAGATGGCGTTTAATGAATTACATAAATACAGATTCTTACTGTATTTACAAAAAATGTATAGCATTTTAATTTGAAAAAGTAATTTTATTTTCAGGATGAAAACTATAAATACGTTATATAATTTTGAGAATTTAAATTGTAAAGATTTAAATGAATATACATTATTACAAGAATTTCTATTTGTGATGACTATAGTGGTATCAGGTTAATATTCAGATCTAATTTTTGTCATTTTTGACTACGTTCAAGTTTATATTGATACTTATTTATATTATTCATTCATTCGAAGTATTTTTTTTTCTGGTTCTTATATATAACATTAAATGATAAAAATATAATAAACATTTTACGTTTTTTTATGGACTATATGCTTTTTATTGTAGCTAATTATTATATCCATTATCATTTAGCCATTTAAGGATAAAAATTAATTACACTCCAATGTTCTTATGTATGTATATATAATTAATTTAATTCTTTTGCATTAAAGATCTCTTTACATTCAACTTCATTACCACGACAACAGATGCGTCACGTGACATTGTCACGTGGAAAAAAAAAAGTTGCTTCTCTCTTTGTTTACAATTTCAAATCAATAGATAACAGAGAAATTCCTCAAATTTATTCCATATAAAAAAAAATATTGCTTACATGCTTTGGTTTTAATTTAATTTTATTTAGTTTGTTCTATATTTATTACAGTTTCATATTGCTTACTGACCAACTAGGAATTCCTTTTAAATTAATAACTTTGTTTTAAATATAAAATTAAAAAAAAAAATACAAATATGAGTTTAAAATTTGATCTACAAAAAAAAAAATCTAAATTATGCAAGGTAATAAATATCTATATGCAATGTATGCGTGCATTTTAAAAATAATCTTTAATTCATCATATTGTTGTAAGTTAAATTAACTGTTGTATATTTAAGCTTACAGTGCATTAATTTTTAACTCAAAATTAATTAATAAATAATTTTAAAATACAAAAAAAAAAATTTAGATTTGACTGACTACAATAAATAAATAAACGTTAAGTTCATCAGTTAGTGAATGATTTTAAAAAATATGTATGTTTATTTACGTATAACTAAACAGGAAGATTCATAATATATATAATATTTAACAGTTCATATTTAAATGTTCCAATTTTATGACACTAACACACTCGTGAGGTCGTTTCTAGCCTAATTTTTAAGTTAATTTATCGTTAATGTACCAACTCTTTTAACAAAAAAATAAATTACTCTTATTATTTGAATTTTTTTATATGATACAAGTATTATTTCATTTAAATAGCAATTGTAAGATAGAAAATAATAATTTTAATTTGCCTCTATTTTTTATTCGCTTTTATTTTATTTATTTTTTAAAATTTTTCGAAACATTTAATATTTTTATACGTAAAATATTTTCTAGTTAAAATATTATCAAGTTATAAAAAATCATGTTTTAGATTGTATTTGCATTTGAAAATTTATAAAATATAAAGTATGAAAAAGAAAATAAAGTATGAAGAAAATAAATAAAAGAAAGAAAATAAAGTATGAAAATTCACTGTTCAATACGAGAAATCAATTCAGCATTCTGATTTAATTTTGTTGTTTACATACAAATTCCGATAGTTTTTACACTTTTTTCAGTTATAAAAAAATTACTCATCATTATGTTTTTCAGAACGACTTTTGCACATGAAAAGGAAATGCATTTTACTAAAGTAATTTATCACATTTCACACACTTAGATAATGTGTTTCTATCGGATTTTGTCGACCAATTTTTACATAAGGCGAAAAGACAGCTGATTTTTTTTAGGGCGCTTTGTTTGTCTAGCATATTAAGCATATCCTAGCATATTATCTTTTTTACAGTGATTTTACATAAAGTGGAATATATTTATTCTTTTTATAAGTATTGACTTCAGCATATTATAATTATTTTAAATGGGCATATTCTGGCAGGAAACTCGTTAGAGCTCTGCAAATGGCCTTATCACCAGATAGGTGTAACACAATAATGACCCAAAACATACTGTGTTTGTATATTTTAAATGCATTTATTTTCCATTTTGTTCTATATCTTTCCCAAAAACAAAATTCATTATTCTATTCTTTATTGCACATATCCTAATCATTAAAATTTACTTCCTATTCCAGTTCTATTTCGTGTTCACGTTCAAAAATTAAATTAATTTCAGAATAATCTGAACTTTCAGCTAATTTACCATTCAGAGAAACATTCGCAATATATATATATATATATATGAAATAAATAAATAAAATTTAAAAACTGTAATCGGCTATATATATAGAGGTTACCCATGAAATTTATAATTTAATGCACGAACAAAGCGCGTAACAGCAATCTCAAAAACAGAAGTTCAAAGTGCTTCAAGAACAGGGGAAAACCCCACTCCCTAAAAACAATGCCTATATATTTTATCGGTAAAAAATCTCTGTCTCTGTTGTTCACTCTCGTGAACTGCTATTGTTGCTATGTTAAATTTGTTTAAAATGTCATCATGCACACGAGATCTGTCAAAAGGAAACTAGAAAGGAAGTAAATAAATCTTTGTGGTTTTCCCCTACTATGTGACAGCCCCAGAATGAACAAGAAGTATTGTCAACAAATACGGAGAATGTCCTAGAAATTTCAGCGTAAGAAAAGAATGTGATTTTATTGACCCCATTACTTGTGCTTGCAGGTTAAAATTACAATTCAAAAATTAATATATGTAATACTCAGATTACATATAAACAACTTCATTAGATTTATTTACGTCAGTTTATCAATAGTTACCGAGTTTTCGATATTGTATAAATAAATTTCTCTAATGCTATAATATCTTTAGTAACAGATTAGATAAAATATTTAGTAACAGATTGGATTGTTTTTGATTCATTATAAATTCATATCATCTGTTAGTAAAAATCTTTAAAGTCTAAAAAAGTTAAAATCTTTAAAGAAGTTTTGAGAGCAACTTTGACACTAAACCAATCGATTAGTAATGCATAAGTGATAAACACATTAGTTTTACTGTGAGAATTATTTTATAAAAATGATCATGGTTGTTTAAATTACTTTTGGGTGAGTAATAATTTAAGTCTATATATTTATAGCAAATTTTCAAGAATTTACTTAAAACACAATGAAAATATTTCATTAATCCTTAAAGTTTCATTTAAATTTTCCTAAATTTAAAAGACGAAAAAAAAAAAACTTATTTACTTTATTTAATATTATACGAAATATATTTCATAATCGAGAGCAACAGTCTTATTACTTAAGCATAAAATTCCTCTGTTTGTTGATTAGCAAACAACTTGAATACATATGTAATGTGCTTTAAATCAATTAATTTTTCTTTCAAAATTGATATGTCAAACGTATTGAGAGAAATTAAGATTTCTTCATTTTACATACAAAAGAATTTTATCGTTATTATAATATATTTCATCTCAAAACTAAATGAAATTATTACAATTCCTCACTTATTAATCATATTTTGGTTATCTACTTTTAATTTAATTTTATTTTGTAATGTAGCCGTAAAGTTAGAAAATAATCAATAATTTATTTTCATGCTGATTAAGAAATTCAAGCTTTTTTATTAGATCCCGAATCGGAAAGAAAGGACAAACAAACTAAAAAGGGAAAAAAAAAAAAAAGGCGGGCAATTCAAAATTCGACTCACCAACTGCGAAATATTCCTTTGTTCATCTTCCAAAACCTCCACTCTCTTCCTGAGCTGTCGCAGCGTCGATATCCCTTCCTCCTGCCTCGCCTGAAGACTCGCCACTGCCTCTTCCAGCCACTGCCTCTGCCTCAGTTCCTCCGCTAATCCAGAGATCTCCTTTGTCACCTCCTCCAGAACCGCGAAGATTCCTTCGTTGACGACAGTCGAGGAAGAAGACGTTGGCGAATCCCTCTCCCCTCTCGTCAGCAACCTCTTCTCCAGAATTTCGATTCTCTCCCTGTCTCGCCACTGTTCCTCGCGCAGCTTGGACACCTCGGCCCGCAATTTTTGCTGGCCCTGGGCCCGGCCCCGAGTGACCAGCAATAACAGGACAGCGAGCCACCACCGCGACATGTCGTGTCTGAGAGAAAATGAAGAAATGAGAGGAGATTAAGATCGTCTGGGTTGAGTGTTGGGGGGTTTGAGAGCGCGCGCCGTTTGGCGTTTAGGGGGTGAAGGGTTGCCTTCTCAGCACACAAAGATAATGCTTGTGTGGTTTTCCTGTGCCACATTTCCAGCACTCCCCTCGCCTTTTGTTTTGGAATTTATCGCCAATGATAAGAGGCGAGTGATAGAGACCGTGACTAATTAAGGCGGGAGATAAACTGATTTTTGTGAATGGGGAAGTCACAAGGTCACTGAGTTTAAGGAAAAGATCGCTGTTACCAATAGACTTTAATGTTAAGCTAAATTGCTAAACTAAAAGTTTTCGGTAAAAAGAAATAATTAAAATTATTATTTAAAAAGCGTTAAATTGTAAAACTTGTTGTTTTAACTTAGAAAAAGTTAACTCTTATTTTAAAAGTATGTTAAATAAAATGTTATTAATAATTTTACTTAACTAAATACCTTTTACATCATGTTGTTGTTTTTTTTTAAATTTGATTTATTAGAACTATTATTGTACCGTATGGAATTAAATTTATATATTTTTTTTTTTTTTTTCAAAATCTTTATACTAGTCTTAATTTTGAAGATAAAAAATATTGACGAGTTTAAAATAAAGAGATTTTAGTTTGATGTCATTCCTAATAAATATATTTTTTATTTTCTTAGTTAATTTTGATGCATTAATAAAATACTTTACAAACTTTGGTTAATAAATATTTATAATAATTTGAGGAACCTTTTCAATATTTTAACATTTAAATTAATTTAGCCATTAGATTAAAAATCACCTAAGTGGTATAAAATATGTGTATAATTTCTACAGTGCACGAATTTGATATTTCTCTCAAATATAATAGATTTATCTCTTTGGTTTATGCATTTATATTCTTCATTTATATTAATAATTAATATTTTATGTTATTGTTTGACAAAAAAAAATTAAATCTTTTGTTTAATTTGATTCAAATTCATTTATCTATCATAAATAATTCCTATTCGTCAAAAAGCATAAAAATAAATTAATTGATTAAAAAAAAAAATTTTAAAAATCATTAATTTTTTAGTCATTCAAGTCTCAAATAATCCTCTTATCTATTTAAAGCTAATAAATTAAATAATTTTTTCTTTTAAATTTATATAAATTCCAAAGTCTAAATCTACAGTAATTAAAATTATAAACTAATCATTTCAAAACTGAATTGTCAACATTTTAACAATGATTTTTCTCTGATTAAAACATGAAAACATTAATCAGATATTAAAGATAAAATAGATAAAAAATATATATATTCATTCTTACATCTCAATCTATTCTCACTGCAACTGCTAGAAAATTATATTGCTTTAAACTTTAATAAATGTTATCTTTTGAAAATTTCCGAAACCCATAAAGATTAAAATATAAAAGGTGCCAATTACTGTCTTTCAGTAAGGCCTATTCTACACTTTTGCAAAAATCAAATTCGTTTGCGGAATAAAAGACCAGACTTTCCCTTATCATTTGCACAAAACGGAAAGCATGGAAGATTAGATATTTGATAACAAATTTCAGTTTTACCATCAAATTTAATTATTCGGTTTAATTTAAATTCAACAGATGTTTATCGTTTATAGAATCTTCATTCATGCTTAAAGCATACTCCAATTCATCATCAAGATAAGTAGAAATATAGTTTTTTTTAAATTCAAGGTTGAGATTGGACTAATTTTCTTCGTATGTAAAGAATTGGAATGCAGATAAGAAAAATTTGAGTCATCTTAAAGTTTTAATTCTACTGCATTTGGCTTTAAAAAAATTTGTTTAATTCTCGATTTTATTTTCATCTGTTTTTTTTAATGCAATTTCTATTTTTTTTATTTTTATTTGTATATTACATTTTACATGGTTATTCAAAATAATACAGTAGAAAGTATTTCAAAGTGGTACAAAATTTAATCATCGGCAGATTTTATTTTGATTAATCATTTTAATTATTATAAGAGTTTCCTCAAATATATGACTGTATTATCGAAGTACATATATTCTATGACATTTTTCTGTAAATAAATACAATATAATATACAACATATGTTGTATTTGTGTACAATATCAATTATAATAATTGATATTGTACACTATCTACTATTTTTTTTTTTTCTTTTGCCTTAGCTTTTAATTACAATGAAATAAAATAATTTTCATGACAAAGAAATTACCATTATTTTATGAATTAAAAACTGCAGTCCTAATATAACAATCGTACGAAACATTAATAGAAATTTTTAAAGCTTTTATTTATAAAACTATATTTTTCTTAAATATACAAACTAAAACATAAAATTTCATGCACTTACTTTTAAAAAGTATGTTTGGGACACTGAAATATAATTCAAATCAAGTTGGAGAATATAAATTAATACTTCGTGTATTTATTCATTGCTTACAAACAGAAAAAGACATGTCGCTATAACAGCAATGAATATGTTGTTTCTCACAAGTCAAAACATGTACTAATATCTGCACACTTTCTCCTGTGGATAAGCACTAAAAGGTGAAATCAACCAATACTAAACAAAAAAAAAATTTCTATAGATAAAAAGTATCGCAGTGTTAATAGTTAAGATTATTTATCTAAATCACTGGCTTTTATATTATATATATATATATATATCATATATATATATATGTATATGTATATATAAGCTGAGTGTAGTTAATAAGCCAGTAATATGTTATATATATGTGTGTGCATATATATATCTCAAAAATTCCCAGATCTTAAAAAATGAGAACAACTCTTTTTCTTTTCTATATTTGTTCATATTCCCAAATTTCTATTCAACAAAAAAGACATTCGAAGGTATTAATGAATGATAAGACTATTGTTATGAAGCATTATGCTTGAATTGAATATGTTTTAATAAGTTTCAAAATACTTGGAATTTAAATAAATGTCCTTATTTACTAACTAATTAAACTTATTTACAGTATAAATTGAAAATGAAAAAAAATCAATAAAATCAAGATATTTTGGTAGGATCTCAACTTTTTATTTATTTGTTATTATTATTTTACATTTTAAATTGATTTATTCAAATGCAATTTTGTGCATAAAATTAGTATGCAATAAAATTACTATCAAATTTATATTTCAAACACAAAAATTATCTCATGTATTGTTTTTTAAAATTGTAAATTGTATTTATAAAACTGCGAAATAAAATCAATATGAAAATGCTTAACAAATTAACTGGAATACTTATAGCGTTAATATTAAAAAAAGTGATAGAAAATATATATTTAATGATTAATTTATTTTTATTGATATTTGATATAAAATGAGTATCCATATTATGTTGTGATCTTTGATTGCTTGGTTAAAGCTATTTGGAAAACGAAAATCTTTTTTCCTAAATCAGCACAATTTAAATGAAAACATTTAAAAATGTTATGATGATCTGTACTTAGCATGCTTCATCAGTTGTATTCTGTAAATATTTCGATCAAGTGTAACAAAAAATTGTACAACTCTTTTCTTAAAGAGAAAATCCTCCACTTAAAACACCAAATTAGACTCTATAAATAAAATTATAAACAGGTTACCATATTCTAAGCTGACTCATAAAAGCAAAATGTCTTTAAATTGACAAAAATATTGACAATTTTCTGAACTATTTTGGGGAACAATTTTTCTCCTGCCAATTATTCTACTTCCAACACTTTAGTAGGTTTTTTTTCACTCATTCAACAATCATTCAACAATTGAAACTCATTCAACAATGTGAAACTATTTATGACGTTACGACTATTTGTTTTTTTTTTTGAAATGAAAACGTTTAACATTTTTTTAACTAAAATTATTTTTAATTGCAATTTGATATTCTGATTATTTCTATAGATTTTCTAATCTTCTCCACCATTTTATTAAGTGAAGAAAATAAATAAATGATTATTTATCTCTTATACAATTGCTAACTCTTAATTCGACCATCAGGCCATCACCTACACCGTTATTACAGTTATTTTCTGCGATAATATTATACAACTATGTTCTGAATAAAACTCCAAGCATTCAAATAACACTAATAATAATAATAATAATAATAACACTAACACTAATTAACTAATAATAACACTACTTATAACACTAATTAACTAATAATAACATTAATTAATTACTAATAACATTAATTCATAATTACCTCTACATAAAGAAGAATACTATAAATATAATCCACATGAACTTGATTGCTTTCGAACTCGGTATAAAAATTTATTCACATAACTTTCAAGAAAACGTTCTTCCTTACACACCATTCTAATGCAAAAATATCTGTAAGACCTTTATATGATAACTCAATTCGATTCTTTCTATACCTAATAAATATGCCTTCGCATTAAAACCACACAGAATGTGTATTTCCTAGTACTATTTTCAGTTATGTAACTCACAAAGCATTAATGCAATAAACGCTGTATTATCCAATATTGAAAAGTTATCACATATCAATCGCTATTTCTCAATTGACTACGAAATCAACTACTACACTGTTTTCATGCGACGTGGACTCACCATCAACTAATCAATTCTCGAATATTATTTGTTTATTCCCTACTACTCGAGGCTTAAGAGGCAAGCGTAACTGCGCCAGCCTTTGTGGATTGTGAAGTTCACACCATGAATGCTAAGCACCTCTCAAGTCACTGAATGATGGAACAGCTTATCATACCAGGTCAAAAAGAAACTCGATTCTTTCTTTTTATTTTAATTGCTCTCTTGACAGAGGAATCAGACGATTTAAAGTAGTAGATGGAAGTTACAGTTAGTTGTTAGTCTTTGATAAAATTTCGAAATATTTATTTTCGTCAAATAGGCGTAGTAGTTATGTAATTTACTGAGGCGTTGACGAATGTTTGTCTTCGTAAGCAAAACATTTGAATCATTTTCTTCTTCATACTTTCTTTTAATTTTGTTTATCATTTTTTGCTATTACTTTTTTATTATTTCCGTTTAAATAAGGCATCGTTTATTTATTTTTTATTTTATTTTATTTTTCCCACAAAGGGAAGGAACTTCGTCATGGGGTCATTCCACATCAAATCAACACACCCTTTTAATCTGATAATACCAGATTTTGATACGATTTCGAATGGTAGTATTTTTTATGTAATGAGAAAATATTATTTAAATGTACTATTTAATATTATAAAAATATTTTACTATATATATAAAAAAATCTATTTAAATTTCTAAAGAAACCTAAAGTTGAAGACCGGCATACCTTCAAAATCATTGTTGTAAACTAAGTTGAAGAGATAACGAATCAATATGTTATTGTTATAAATTTTATATCATCTTTTTTTTTTTTTTTTTATAAATGATTTTGCGCAAAAAAAAAAAAAAAAAAAACTTTGTAATTTTTTTTTCCTTAAGGAAAGTTTAAATTTCAAAAGTATATTCGGAAAAGCTCCCAAAAATTTCTAGAAATTGTTTTTACACTATTGTAAGATTATTCGTAAAAATATAAAATGAATGTGTTCATAACTAAAAATTAAAAGAGAAACTTTTTTTTTTTTAGAACATCATTGAAATTTAAAATTTAAAATACAGTTACCTCAGGATCACTACAAATTAGTTAATATTAATGTTAAATGATTTACTGAATAGTAATCAAACAATTGAAAAATTAATTAACATTTTTTCACAATGTGAATTCAGTCAAATGAAGGATTAAGAAACGGTAACGCACGATGCATCTGAGATATTTTATACATAGTTTTAGAATATCACGGTATTCGTTTGAATTCTAGAATTTTTTTAAATTTTTGAAATAATTTAAATTTGTATATGTTTATACCTATACTGAAAGAAAGTTTTGAAACTGGGTCAATATTCGTAAGAAATTATCCACTAAATTTACGCCAATTTGGCGACTTTTCATAATTTGGCGAATTATTCATGATTGCCATTATTTTTTACGCTGCCGTACTGATCATAGACAGGCTGATGTAAAATAAATAAAAACACACTAATCGATGAATTACAATTACTTAAAACTTTGTCTAATAAATAAGGACATTTTCATTGCCATTTAATCAATAAAAATGTCGCGATTTAATATTAGACTGAAGAAGTCGCCAATCTTGCAACTCGAAGTATATTGCCAATTCTTTTATGACACCGTAGTTGAATGCATGGAATTCACCACTGAATGTTCGAAATTTGATAGTCATAGTGATTAGTTTAGGATGACCAGGAACCTTTCTCAGAATAAGGTAGCGATAAACAGGATATGTAATAGTAGATGAGTAGTAAAGAGTACTAAATATAGAGTAGTAATAAAATACTCTATGGTGCAAAAGAAGGAGCCGCCTTCATTCCCAGAATATCCTTGATTAACGTCCGATACACCGTTCGAATTCAAAAGGCTACAATTTCCATTATGATTTTCCTTTGCTATGTCATAAATAAAGCACAAGGCCAATTATAAAATATAGAAATATATTGTATAAATATACATTGTGTAAATTGTATATAATGTATAAATAATAGTTTTTTTTCTAATAATTTCATGCAAATCAGTGATTGTCTTTTAATATATTTTCTGTTCCTTTAAAATGTTGTCCTAATAAAAAAAATTATAAGTAGTTCTTTTTTTTTTAATAAAATAAAACTGCAATTTTAATATATTTATAACAAAAGATCACTTTTCTATAACAAGGCATTTTATTTATATAATATTTTAAAAAACTATAGCACTTAAATTTAAAAGAAATAAAGGGTTTTCTACTATTTTATCTAATGAATAGTCAGAATTACGAAAAAATTCTTATAAGTAATTTTTAAATAAATAAAGATCTTATTTTTGTTGCCACCAAGTAGCACTAACTATTTTTTGTGAATGGAAAATAACATTACAGTTCTTTTCGTATCTGACACCATTTTGATAGTTTGCTTCTGGTTTTATTGTCGCTTCGGTGTATTGTTTCTGTTTTCAATCATTATTAATGTTTTGGAGACGTTATTAAATTTGTTTTTAATATGGTTTTTATTTGAATTCTATAGTAAAGTTTGCTAGTAGATTATTATATATGATGTTTACTAACCTATTTCTTTTATATAAAAGAGTTAATAAGTTTTATTTTCTGAAGATGTGTAATGCCTGGTTATATTTATAGTAACTTGGTTCTTTTTTGTTAATTCTTCGTTAAATAATAAAGAAAATCTATTGCTTTGTATAGTTAGAGAAAATGGCTAACACTTATAGAGAACATTGTATTAAATTTAATTGTATCGTAATGTTAATAATTCATCAATTAAAAAATCCTTAATTTTACAATTCGCTTGCTTGATAGATTATTCAAATTAATACAATGCAAACTATGTCATTTCATTCCAACTATTCATATACCACGAATACCAACTGCAATGTAGCAAAATAAAATACTGTCGTGTTAAAGGATAATTCCTAGAAGCAGAGACAGGCTGTAATCATTCTGTATACTTCTGAAAGTTTAGACAAATTTAATTATTCGTAGAATTTGCTAACAGAATATTGATTCCTTACTCATTTGACAGCGTATTTCTAGTAATTTCAATTCTACTAATTTTAATTTGTCTGTTCTAGGTTTAATAATTTATAAATAAAGAGTTACTGTTACTTAAATTCGTATTAATAATGATATTAGCAAAGATATTAAAAATGCTATTAAATATTAAATTATACAGAAATGTATTAGATAAGTTCAATAAGGATTCTTTATTGAAAAGCTACATTTTTTTTTTTTTTTTTTTTTTTGTCTATTAAAGAAAGTTGAAAATGGATTTACATTTCAATTATCATAACCAGGAACACTTCACTTTGAAGGTTTGGGAATTATTTGAAACTAATGTGAAAATTTTCAGAATTTTTAAAAAAAAAATAACTTAATTTTTAAAATTTAAATTTTTTTGACAGCTTTTAAAAACAATTATTTTATTTATTTTTTTTTTTATTTTTTAAATTGTGAATGCATTGTAAAGTCTCGGTCTATATTAGACCAATAACGACTTCAAGAAGCGGAGGGGGCCTTTTCAGGTTCATGGGAACACTTTAATTTTTATTTACAAACACTATATATATATATATATATATATATATATATATATATAATTTGATCCCAAGTCCATTTCACTGCAAGGTCGGTGATTTTCAGAATTCTCCAGTCTACATCGAATCTAATTGCCTGGTCTGCGGCAGACCTTAATTATCACAATGCGGGATACACGATACCACAAGGGGTTCACTTTGGAAACAGACCGAATCTCCGGTCTACTGTCACTTCAGAAAAAAACACTTCTGGTCGACTCGTCGCAGAATTCTCACCTTTCTTCTTCAAAAACCTCCCTTTAAGAAAATACGTCAAGAAGGGGAGAGGGTCAGCTTCCATCACTTCCATTTGAGTAGACATTTCTCAGTTGGTGGCCTATCACCAATCACGATGGAATAATTTATGGTATAGCTCATATTCAATCTGTAGTTGTTACGGCCTCCACCGAAGGTCGTACAGACAGTCATTAATTTCATGAGTCTCATTACACGTGATACCGAATATCTGCTATCATATTTGAGTGAGAGGTTGTTCTTATTAGTTCAAAACACTAATCTCGTGTAATATAACTACCCACAATGCCTGTCTGCTGTCAAATTTGAGTGATTGGGTTATTATATACTAGTCAAATAATAAGCATCCCCCTCTCCTGGGAATGAAATGCCAAAACTCTTTCCTGTGAGAAAAAAAAATGTTACAACATTATTATCTAGTAACTGAAATTTTATAAAATATTTCACAATGTGTTTGCTGTGTTTTCTTTTAAATTTAAATTTCAGCTAAAAAGTTCAAGATTTTTTTTTATATATATATAAAACCCTATTTAACATAAAACAAGGGTCAATTCAAAAGGTAATTGCTAAGAAATTACATTTTATCCAGCTTAATCAGGAAGATTATTATTATGATTTGAATGCAGGCCAATCATGCTATTTGAAGGTATTTTAAGAACTGTATTTTCAAAATTGAAGCTTATATTTTAATTTTTTTTTTTTTTTTTTTTTGCTTCACATTCACAAGCCAAATATGTTAAAAATAATCATTAAACATTTGTTGCTTTAACCTAGAATAATCCTTTGGAATAATCTTAATATTTGGCCAACATGCTCTCAAAGCTCTATAATAAATTTATCGTGAGAACAGGTGATTCAGTATTATTACCCTGCGCTATTGCAATTTGGAATGAACATTTCAAGTACATCAGATAAAAAGTTAACAGTTGAAATTAATTTTTTTTTTTTGTATAATTACAATTTAAAGCCAGAGATAGTTTGAAAAATAATAAAAGAGTAATATAAAAATTACTGTTCATGTATGTAGTATAGTAAATTATGGATGTTAAATTCCAGGCTTCTAAACTATACCATTCTTAAATATATAGAATTCATTTTATACATTTTCAATTTCATTTTTTATTGTATAAATACTAAGATTACAACAGGAAATAAATATTGTTAATTATTGTTATTATTACTAGTTGCCATTATTTGCTATTATTATTAGTTCTGAAATAGCATAAATTCTTTATTTTCATTGTTGATGGTTTTTGTCACATTTATCACGATGTCTGCGAAGGTTAAATTCAACGAAATCAAATAATTATTATTTCTTGACTTTATATAACATTATAAAAATATAATATGAATTTATTATTAATAGCTGACAATCTAACTGTTACTTTTTACTAAATTACCAACTCCAATAAGAAGCTTTAACTACGCTTATGAATTACTTTTATTTAATGTAATTAGTCATTATTCTAATCGTATTAATTTTTTTTTTTCTAATTTTAGAAGTTGCATAATAATTTTTAATAGATAAAACATAATAATTTGCATTAATAAATAAAATTAAACTCTTTAGGCAGTAATTTATTGTGTCTATTTTTCTGATATAAAAATTATATCAAACTATTATATTATTATATCAAACTTAAATGCACCCCAAAAAATTTCTAAATTTTAAATATCCCTTTATATATAAATTTGGTTCTTTTGGCGTATTTGTCTCTTAATAAACATATTTAAATTAACTTCTTAAGCAATAGAAAAAGTAATTTAGGAAAAACATTCCTCAAGATTTAAGACAAAAAGGAATCAGATAAGATAAGGATTTTTTGTTTGTTTCTGGAAATATGTTTTTTTTATACAATATTAAATTTTGATTTCAGTAATATTTTTTTCTGTACATCTTTAATCAGAGTACAAAAATCTTTTTTTTTTATTTTTATCAAAAACTTTAATATTCTTTTAAATATTAATCTACATAAATAATAAGGATACTAAGAAAATTGTTATAGCTTTGGTCCTATATAAAACTTCATTCAATTCAAATTCCTTATATTTGTGCAGTTTATTTTATATATTTGATGCTTTGAATATGCAAAATATCAGCAATAAATTGTCGTAGAAGAATTAATTTCAAAAGTGAAATATTAAATTTTAAACAAATGATTGAAATAGTAATAATTTTTTTTTTTTAGACACTGCTAAGGATTTGGGACTGCTTTCTACTGGAAGGACCCAAGGTTCTCTTCCGCTTTTCGTTGGGTGTCCTCCTACTTCAGGAAGAAGCCATCCTCGCCAAACATGACACGGTGTCTATCATGAGACAGCTGAAAGCAGCAGCTAAGCTCTGCTTTGATGTCGAAGGACTCGTTTCGGTAATATACTTTCTTTAAGCGAAAATTTATATATATATATTTGAATAAGGTAATGTTGAACAAGGAAAATGTTTTATCGCCTGGTAGCTTGTATGCTGTAACATCTCGGCCTATACTAGATTATAACGTATTCAAGAAGAGGGCCACTTTCAGGATCATGGGAACACTTTAATTTTTATTCGCAAGTACCACACATACACTGAAGTGACAAAAGTCATGGGATACCTCTTAATATCGTGTCGGCCCTCCTTTCACCCGGCGAAGTGCAGCAACTCGACGTGGCATGGACTCAACAAGTCGTTGGAAGTCTTCTGCAGGAATATTGAGCCATGCTGTCTCGATAGACGTCCATAATTGTGAAAGCGTTGATGGTGCAGAATTTTGGGCACGAACAGACCTCTCGATGATGTCCCATAAATGCTCGATGGGATTCATGTCGGGCGATCTAGGTGGCCAAATCATTCGTTGGAATTGTCCAGAATTTTCTTCAAACCAATCGCGAACAGTTGTGGCCCGGTGACATGGCGCATTGTCATCCATAAAAATCCCATTGTTGTTTGGGTACATGAAGTCCATGAATGGCTGCAAGTTATCTCCAAGAAGCTGAACATAAGCATTTCCAGTCAATGTTCGGTCCAGTCGCACCAGAGGACCAAGTCCATGCCATGAAAAAACAGCCCACACCATTACGGAGCCACCACCATCTTGAACAGTGCCTTGCTGACAGTTTGGGTCCATGGCTTCGTGGGGTCTGCGCCACACTCGAACCTACCATCAGCTCTTACCAACTGAAATCGTAACTCATCGGACCAGGCCACGGTTTTCCATTCATCTAGGGACCAACCGATATGCTCACGTGCCCACGAGAGTCGCTGCAAGCGATGTCGTTCTGTCAGTAAAGGCACTCGAGTCGGTCTTCTGCTGGAATAGCCCAAGAAAGCCAAATTTCTCCGCACAGTTCTAACAGACAAGTCCCTTGTACGTCCCACATTGATTTCTGTGGTTATTTGACGCAGTGTTGCTTGTCTGTTAGAATTTACGACTCTTTGCAGACGTCGCCGGTCTCGGTCGTTAAGTGCAGGCGGTCGACCACTGCGCTGTCCATGGTGGGATGTTATGCCTGAAATTTCATACTCGGCACACTCTTAACACAGTGGATCTGGGAATGTTGAATTCCCTAACGATTTCCGAAATGGCATGACCCATGCGTCTATCTCCAACTAACATTCCGCGTTCAAAGTCTGTTAATTCCCGCCGTGCGGTCATCATCACGTCAAAACCTCTTCACATGAATAAATTGAACAGAAATGAAAGCTCTGCGAAAGCACTGCGCATTTATACCTGTTCTACGCGATGCTACTGCCATCTGAAAATTTGCATATTGCTATCCCATGACTTTTGTCACTTCAGTGTATATATATATATACAAATGCAGAACTCAGAGTTAATACAATTAATTATTTACAGAAAAATGAAAATTAAAGATTTAAATTTGATTCACAAGTGCAGTTATTCCAAGGACGGAGATTTTCAGAGTTCTCGAGTCTAAGACGAATTTTAAATATGTTCTGGTCTTACGCAGGCCTTAATTATCCCACATCGTGATACATGAAACTACAAAGGGTTCACGAGTGGAAATTTTTTCAGTCTTGTTCAGAGAAAAATAACACTTATCGACTCGTCGCAGAACCCTGTTCTTTCTTCTCCAAAAACCTCCCTTTAAGAAAACCTGTCCCGAGGGGAAGAGGGGCAGCTTCCCTTCACTTCTCATTAGAGTGAACATTTTCTTAGTCCATGGCCTATCACCAATCACGATGTGTCAACTCATGCATAGTCTATATTCCATCTGTTATGTTTCTACCTGTGAAGGTCACACAGACATTAGCTAATTTCCTCTTTATACATGACACTGAATATTTGCTATCAAATTTGAGTGACAGGTTATCCTCATTAATACAAAACACTAATTTCATATAATATAAATACCCAAAACACTGCTTATCTGCTGTCAAATGTGACTGATGGGTTGTTATTATGTACTTGTCAAAAATATACATTCATCTCTGCTGGGAATAAATTTCCATAATTCTTCCCTTGAAAAAAAATGCTACAATGTGAACTGTATCATAAACAATGTTTTACGCTCTTCCACTGTGGGGTTAGGGGAGTTCTGCATCGTCAAACAGTTACCTCTCTCTTCACAACAATCTGGCAACTGACGTATCATTTACGGAATTGCATTGATACTCGTGGTATTGCTATTTTTAAATTGATAATAATATCTGCTTGTTCCTATACAGGAAACGATTAATTGACTCCCAGAAACAAAAAAACATACTAAATATCTTAAAAATAAATTCCGCAATAGCCAATGTCCTCAAATAACCAATATATTGCAATATTGTCATTCCGCAACAGTCATTACCACTAATGACTGTTGCGGAATGGAAATATTAGCACTAAATAACATAAACCAGCAGTTTGCACTAAATAACACTAAACAGCTAGTGTCTTTAGAGGTTTATTTGAAATGGAGAAAAAAATACGCATGAAATAAAACAAAGCGATTGATATAATTAATAATATATTTTAATTTTATAATTAAGGCAAATGTATGCCTCTTGAATAATAATTATTTTAATCGTAGTGAATATCTGCAATAAATATCATCATCTCCATACAACAAAGTTTGCATAATATTCAGAACTGCTATCGTAATACTATAAACATACTAATTTTAAAAAACACATTGTCCCATTATCGTGTGACTATAATTAAATATATAATTCCAAATCAACATTTAAAAATAAGATTAACATTAACAAAGGGCAGATTTTCAAACAATGCAACTATGAAAAATAATAACTCTATAAAAATATTATATAAACAAACAATAGAGAAGCTAATTACGCCAAAAGGAATAATACATATTATCACACAATATATTTACATAAATTTCTCTCTAACCGCTTACTCCTCTCCCATGGAAAACGTCATCATAAGATCTCAAACGTCCTTGTGATACAGTTCAAAGTTCTACGGTTATTCAGAAACATCTCATCCAAACTTAGTAAAAAAATGTCTGAAACAGCATACCTAATGGAACTATTAAAAAGAATAATCAAAACAAATCATTCACAGTTTGGTTTATTTTTCTGTGAAGTCGTCCTGCTATAGTATCTACCGCTTGGACGATTTCAAATCAGATCCTTCGATGTTGGATTTCAACGGTTCGGTTGTCGCACCTTCGTAGAAGGTCGAAGCATCGGGGTGTCAACCGTAATAAAATCCCTTTGTTTGTTTCTTATTGTCTGCATTATCATTGCCTCATCTCCTGGTCTTGGTACTCCGCAAGAAGTAAAGGAATTCGGAGTTTTGTGTCGCAGTACTTTTTCTTTTCAACACTTCAAACTCTCCGTCACGGAGTGCATTGACTCTGAATTCACTGTTATTTATTATTTTATCTGGTGGAGTCAAAAATTTTGAAAAATTATCATCACTTTTTTTTTTTTATGTAAATGAAATGTGTTGTTATTATGTGCTTGATACTATAACATGGGTTGTTATTATGTGCTTGACACTTGCCTTATTTTGTGCTTGACACTATCTCACGTTTACAATTCACCAATTTTTACACTTTTCACCAATATTCTTTCCTAATAAAATTTATGAAAACTAAAAATGTTTAATTTGTCAAAACTAAAATGTAGTCTGACAGCACCGGATCATCAAATCCTTTCAAATTAAGAAGATCTACTAATTATTATACTATAGATCTAATTATTATATTTTCCTTTAAAATTTAAAGAAAACAACAAACGTTGGATACAATAGCTATTATAAAGTTCCTCGAATATATACATAAAATCCAAGATACATAAATCTAAATGTTTAGAAAATTTTCCTCCTAATTAAAGAACTTTTCTGTTTAGCATTTTTTACATTTGTATTAATAGTTTTAATTCGTTCAGGAAATAGAAAGTTTATATTAAAAATTAAAATAATTTTATTTAACTCAAATCGGCTTGCTTTCCTTTGAACTCCTTTTATTATATAAGAGTAGTTTCAAGGTCAAATCAATTGTACTTTTAAAACAGATACTCATTTCGAAATCCCTCTTAAATTTCAACAATAAATTCAAAATCATGTAAAAGTGTTTGAAAAGATTATTCAAATTTGGTTGATCTTTCGTAGTTTGGACTGAATGCTCTTAAAACTACCATTAAGTCTACAAGATGAAAACTCGTACAAGCCTGTAAAAACAACACAGAAAAATGGTTGCTATAAAAGATGGTGTCATGTAATATATTTAGCTTTTATATGTAATATTTTTATGAGGTTACTCATTATAAAAATATTTTTTACATTAACACTTCCTCCTTAAGATTAATATTTGCATATGCTAAAAAAATTAAGTTTTGCATATATTTGAAAAACAATTCATAAATCTTTAATAAGTTCTGTAACATTTTAAAGCTATCTATTTGGAATTAAAATCATTTAATAAGCAAACTTCAAGAGTAAAATGTTTTATGACTGACAAATCAAATATCATTATTAAATAATAAAATTGTGTACTTATCAATATATCAGACTAATACAATGACAAAACTGAGCTTATAAAAATAATCATTTTATATGTAATGAGATTGCATGAATCATAGAGGAAGTTCACATACATTTATTAAATTACTTTTGCTTTTTTTACATTAAATGCAAGTAAAAGAACTCACTTAATAATGGGGCCTAAGAAAAGTAATGAAGTAATGGGGCCTTCTTTCTGAAAAAGAATTTAATTTTCTAGGAAATGATAACAGTGAACAATAGAAGGCACAAATTATTGTCCATCTAAGCTGTCTGCTTCAAGTCTAGTTATTTTTCTGCAAAGCATGTCATAATCAATTAAATATATTACCCTTAAACGTCTGATCAGCAGTTGCTGGTGAATTAAAAGAATCAGTTAGCAGAAATGTTTCGCCTCTAATTTTATTGCTATAATAAATATCTGGCATTGGAGAGGGGTAAAAAGTATTTTGCTGTCAAAGAACGTGTGTCACTATAAACTAATTTGTAGTTTTTGGAAAGTTAATTTTTTTTTAGGAGGAAATAGTAAATTTTCAGTGGTGAAATTGTAAGTCAAATATATATATATGTTTTGGTAAGTGCTACCTGTGCGAGGGGAAATCGAACCTTGACCTCGGAAAGAACTAACCATTTTTCCCCCGATCAGATTAAGTGTCGGTATCATCTCCAACAATGGAAAGACTAGAGGCTTATGGGCTTATAGGAACTTATAGGATTTTAAGAGCAGGTTAAACCGGGCCAATAATAAAAAAGAAGGGCGTGAGATTTTAGAAGAAATATAAGTGTTGATGATAAGTATCGGAGAGAGACAGAGACCAGAATAAGTAACTTTCTTTGCTAGAAATAAGATAGATAGTGGCCGGGCTTGAAGGCGGAAAGAAGCCTCAACTGTTGCTCAGGTTCCTAAGAGTGTAAAGTTGCACTGTGGTGTGGGGTTACTGAAACCTCAAAAAGAGACCAAAATAAAGAGTCCAGAACTCTCATGGAGTTACCTTGGTACATTGGAAATGTTTACAGGAAATGTTTACCCCTAATGATAATCCGGACTGCAAGATAGCAGGAACCTCCTGGTGCTGAATTGCCTGAAGTTGCACAGTATACAATTGCGATCGTAAATTATTGTTACTTTAAGTAAACATTTTTTTCTTTGGAAACTCCACCAGGCCAACTCTTTCGGCATTTTGTATTTATAAAACAGTTTGATTAATGATAGCGATCAGTGTACATATAAATCAATCACTTGCCTATGATTAACTTTTGCGATTCTATTAATTGTAAGCGTATGTTAAGAATTTGATGTATGTGGTAAAAATACTGACTTTTGTCTATATTAACTTTGTATTTGGTGATAATTTTTGAAAACATATGTGGACAGATCTAACTATTCCATTTATTTTATGGAATGCCTTTCGTTAATTACATACTACTCTCTGAATCGAAGAGTTTTTCCTGATGAAGAACTTAGCTGCCTACATTGAAAATAATAAAATAATATTTATATTTAAAATAATGAGATTTGCATTTGATTTATTTCATGATTAAACACAAAGATTAACAAATTTCTGGATTCTTGGATGGTCATTTAAAATATTTCGCTGAATTTTTCATATTATTGCATTAATGTAATGTTTCATATTATTGCAATAACGAACCTGGAATATTACGCAGTTCAGTTACTTCCTCCTATAATGATGTACGAAATACTTTTATTACTTTCTTCCTTTCATGGCGTGCTCACTTTTATAATATGCTTTTGTTGATATGCAAATTTGTAATGGAAAGGTTGTTAACTGACCCATGAAAAAATTCATTGAGATTTAATCCTTTTACAATAACGTTCTCACATGCACAATAGGGTTCCTTCTATTTTTTATCTCCTGTGTTTGTTATTGACAATTGTTGGTGGCTCATATTCACTCACTGTATGAGTTAACGTTTTTAAAATTTTGTTTATTATGTCCTTCAAATTTTCGCGTGGTCTATTCAATATTAATTTGCATGTTTTATTCAAATATAATTATTATGAGTTAGCAAATATTATGAAAAAAATCATGTTGATTTTTTTATTTAAAAGGTTAATTTAAAGGTTTATTTTATTTTTTTTTCAAACAAATATTAATGTTTTAAGATTGAAATTTTAAAATCATGAAAAGAAATTTAGTTATTGTAAACTTTTAAAAATAATCGATTGTTTATCAAAAATATTTTTTGCAATTATCATAATTTAAAAGTTCTTTTCTACTCTTCAAAATTGGTATAAAAATCAAAATTTTGAATCCGTCTGTCTTCAAAAACTGTTTTGTATACTTTAGAAACGACACGCTGAAATTTGATGCATTTTTAATATTTCATTGTTGCTAAAACTATCTATTATTTTTACAATAAATATATTTTACTGTTATTTTATTGACTCTTATATTGCATTTACAATTATTTTTTCAAGGAAAGGAAGAATTTCGTTTAATATCGCTTATATGGTAAGCAGCAAAAAAATCTATAAAAACTGTGATTTATTTATAATTCAAATATGGTTTCAGCATGTTAGACAATTTTGTTAGGAAATAAGTTAAACTATAGGTAGGTATATTTTCCATTCAAATTTTTTAAATTTTCTATTTTAAATAAGAATGGTTTGTCAATAGCTTTTGTTAACCACCCTTATTAAGAAAAATAAAATAAAACAACAAAATAGCTTCATATAGTAATTTAATACCAGAAATTTAAGAGTTTGTGTTTGGTTTGTCGATCTACATTCATTCTGTGCACACTTTAGGCTAATTAGACCGGGGTCAGCAGTTTTAATGTGGATTCCGAATCACTAAAAAAAAAATGAATGCCTCCGCTTGCCACTATGAAAGTTGTGGTACCAAAGTTTGAAGCCACTATGTTTGAAGCCACAATTTGAAGCCACTATGTTTGAAGCCAGAACAGTTTGAAGCCACTATTTATGAACCCTGTGGTACCAAATGCCTTAGAGTGCTAGCCAATTGCCCTATTCTTGAATCGCACAGAAATTTAAGAAACAATCGTTCATTTTAAACAAAGCGCTTATCTACAATTAACATCCATCGCATGTTACTAAATTCTTGAAAACGTAATTTTGCCAATCTTATTTTTTAAATATCCTGATTTACATTTTTTTTTTGTGGAAAAACAAAATTGAGTTTTTATTTTTACAATCAACAGTTTGCTGGTATTCATCTATGCATAAAAATAAATTCAAAAACATTTAAAGAAACTTACGACAAACTTTTAATTGATAAATGATTATTATCACTACCATATTTGAATATCATTTTGAAATATCTGTTTAAATTTATTCAAACAGATTCATAATTGATGATACATTCTATTTTTATACATTTAAAACAGTATATCTTATACATTGAAAACAGTAACCCTAAATGCCAGTTTGTGGAAAAATCGCCATGGCGCATAATTTTACCGCCATTCCCATTTATATACATACATCGTTTTTCTGAATCATGTTCCATTTTTTACGCAAACTATTGTCATTTGCAAATTCTCAATCAAAAATTTTTCTTATCGTCTCTCTGTCCATGTTCGCTGTGTCGCCCATTATTTGAATACTGAAATGTTTGTCTTACTGCGCAACTTCATTCATTTTCTGAATGTTCTCATCCAAAAATACAACCTTAATGGTCACTTTGTACCGATAAAAGTGACGTTCAGCCGTACAAATTCGTTCTTGATGAATCTGTCACATTTTGGTTTTTACTCATCTGTACGGTATTGTACATAATCAACTTAGGTTGTCCCCGTATGTAGTAGTAATTTATAGAATAAAAATTTTATCTAAAATAAAAAATAAATTTTTTTATCAAAAATATACTGGATGTTAATTTTTTTCTAATTTTTTTATAAGTTATAAAAAATTTACTGAATATGTTTTTGGTTTAATTTTTTTTTTTTTTTTTTTTTGTATTTATGTTGAAAGTATTGATTTCTTTTTTTATTCAAGAGTGATACAAACCACTAAATCATTAACATAAACGCGAATTAAAAATGAATATCAGATTAAAAACATAAAAATCAAATCCTTAAAGTCAGAATACTTCTTTAAAATTCTGTACTCTGAAGCATCTTTTGTTAGAAGTTGGATGGCAGAGTAAGAAACAGCATATAAAATGCACCGTTCTGGGGGCATTTGAATGAAAACCATTCCCTGCAGAATTCTGGGACAAAAATTTCATTTACATTTTGCAAGAAAAGCTATTTGCCCTTTTTATCCTTTCAGCTGTAGGCATTGTAAATCGATATAAGGTGCAAAACGTCAGTGGAATATATCTATATTATAAATTTTTGTGTTGCGATATTTTTTATATCAGTGCATGAAGAAAGATAGATTCTCATTATCCGTAATTCTTGTTACAGAAAACATGTTCCAGGAACATTACAACACTTTTTTCCAAACAATCCTGCTTAATATTATAAGATGAATAATTTAGAATTTGCTATTAAGTGAACATAATATCTACAAAGATACAATTATACAGTACTGTAAATATCAACTCATGAATTCTTTACCAGGAATTAATGGGTTAGATTGAGGGGGGAAATCTTTATTTATACCGGCCCTACCTGTAATTAGTATCTCCCATATGATTGCATGCAATAAACAGTAATTCTTTATATATATATATATATATATATATATATATATATATATATATATGCGAACATGTACATTCTTGGCTGTACTCCTGTTAGTATGCTGGATAGTATAATATTTGCAATGAAAGGTGTACAAATGTAATCTACGGAAGTGTATTTATACAATAAATTAAGATAGATTATGGTTTTGATGAGAAAAACTATTATCGTAATTTACACTGCATTTTTAATTAAATTTAGCATCCTTATATGAAAGTGAGTAATAAATTATAAATAGCAATAGTTCCATATGATTATTAATAAAAATAAGCATTTTTGCATTATATTTTACAATAGCAAAAGTACAGACAAGCATCTGTTCAATGGCTGTATAATTTTTATTGATAAGGAAAATCAAATTTTAAATGAGTGAGAATGTATGTATTTTCTAAGTATTTTTATCATGCATAAAAGCAATAAATATATTTTCAACAATGATTGTTAAAATAAATATTAAAAGCAACTGACGTACTAGTTACGAAGTTTCTGTAGTGTACGTCAAAAACCTCCACTACATCAATTGAGTTAACATAATAATAGTAAAATTTAAAAGTTACAAAAAGCGATTATTAAAATTGAATAAATAAAATAATAAAAATAATTAAAAAAAGCAAAAGTTGCTGGTACAGTCAGGAGTTCGTTACATGAATGTCTTCAAAATTAGTAAACCATTTATTTTAAGTATGTTGTGAATGGAATAATGATCATATTTACGTTCTTTTTTTGAACGAAAAAAGTCTTGTAAATTTATTTTGCCAATTTTTTAATAATGGCTAATCATGTATAATTGCATATTTCAATAAAAAAGGTAAAATTGTCACACTTTTTGGTAACAGGCGTTACCAAGCGTTAGTTAATAGAAAAAGCTATTTCCTAACAATTACTATTATTTGTTATTATTGTTTGCTTACTATTTAGGCTGCTTTTGAAGAATTGGAGCCTTTTCCAAAAGAGATTATCTTTGGCGTAGCAGGGCAGCTTTCCACAGCGTTCTGCTAGAAAACCAAGAAAAAAGAAAGAGACCTCAATGCTCTACGAGAGGAACGAATGGTAAATCTATGATTACATGTATGTCTTTTATAAAATTTTATATACAGGGGTGTTTAATTTTAACCATCAGTATGTGACTTACTTATAACTTTTCAATAAGCCTTAACAAAACTATAGAAATTATTTTATTAAATGAATTGGTATGTTTTCCTTGTAACTGCGATTAAATATAGTGTATCATATTTGATGTTTTCCACAGGGCATGCACAGTAATATTTATTCAGATCAGTATTCATTTTTATTTAAATAATGATTTTTGTAAGAAGAATAAATTAAAAGAGGGAGAATTCGTGTTTTTGTTTTCGTTTTAGCAGTTTTAACCAAGATGCAACGACCAAGCAAATTCCTTGATTATTAAAATTAAAACTAAATACCGAATTACAGAACTAAATGTCGACAGAAGAACAGCTACTACTCTCACAAGATTAAGCATGAAGCACCGCAACAATATGAAAATTTCTGCTGATTGCGTTAAGAAATACTAAAAATATGACTACTACCTTGATGTGGAGCTTACTCCTCATCATGTCTTTGATTGCACAGCTGTTACAGCCGCCATGCATTATCTGGACCATCCCTCGGAGTAGGATTTATTCTCCCGAGTTGGTCCAATATCAATTGGGAGTACCACGAAATTTGATTTTCGTGTACTCTTCAGTGGATATGACAATGACAGCAACATGACCAAGAATGTTGGTGATGTTGCTTTTCATATTACACAGGAAACATCAAATGATGCGAAGCATTCAATTATGCAAACAAGAAAATAGATTATTCTTTATTAAATAGATTATTTATTGTAAAAATAACTATAATTTTAAACCAACTCCTATTTATGTTGGGGTTTAGTAAAATGTTATAAATAAAAAGCATGGTAATTATTTGAATGGATCACCCAATAATTGTGTTATTTTATTTTGTAGAAAGCATAGATGATATTTTCAAAAAAAGATTCTTTTTGTTAATTTTATCAAAGTTTTATTATAATTTTAAATAGTTTGCCGAAAAATAAGATGGTTAATCAAATTTGATAACATGAAAACTGCCAAAAATTATTTTCTGAGAAATTGTCCATTATTATTCAATTTAAATTATTAATTAAAAATAAAAATTATATTATATTTAATAAAAAATACTAACGTTTCAAAAGCGTAATAAGAAATCATTCTTAGTTAAGTTTTTTAACTTTATTCTGTATATTAATTTTCATTACTTTTTAAATTATTAGATGGCACAAATAGAACTAGAAGGCCCACATAATCACCTCATAGAATGTGCAGCAGTTTGGGGTAGAGGTAAGTGTAACTAAATCATTTTTTGTTATTTATTGAGTTCAATAGTAATAATATGATTAAATTCATATGATACATTTCAAGTTTAATTCAGTCTTATTTTTTATTATCTTCTTGCAGTGTCTTTTCTATTTTCTCAAATTATTTGCAGCATTGTCTGTTGTGTAATCATTGTGAAAAAATTATAAAATTATTTGAAACTATTGTTAGATCTAAGCTTTTTTTAACATTTAGAGTAAACTTTACAATTTTAAAATAAATTCTTTGGAAATTTTTTTTTTTTTAGTTTCTTACTAATTTTTACCAATAAGAACAATACAATCGTCACGATATAGGATAGTATGAAATAACTTGCAAATACTGCGCATCGTTGTTGTCTATTTTTCTGAGGAAATTTTCTTTTCATGTATCATCAGTTAATATTAATAAAATTATTCTTGGTATATTCTTGAATATTGTATGAATTTCACTTAACACAAAAATAATATCACACTATGTCTAACTGATCTTTATGGCAAAACAATGTTTATTTCTTCTAATTGGTATTTCAATTATTCCGTAAAATCTGATCAGTGGAAAGTGCAATTTAAAATATTCCTGTGGTGTATCTTATTTGTTACATTCATTACTTTCAGAACAAAGTGATTCGGTGGAGATTATTAGATTATTATCAGGCTCTCTGGGTGTAATTTTCTGGTTTTTCCATATGAAAACAAAGAGGAGTAAATACGCCTAAAAGATCGCCAGAATACCCTCATTTCATTGTGCCAATCTACGCTCTAGCTAAATTAATGGAAAATTCCCTTGTACAAAAAAATAAGTACAAATGAAACAGATAAGAGGAATTAGTAAAATTATATTAAAATAATTCATTCTAACAAGAAATCACAGCTCGTATCATCCGTATAATTTTTTCATTCGTAGCGAGCGTTTTCTAGCTATTGCGTAATGGAATGGAGCGGAAATTTAATTGCGAATGGAACTTTAATTTAATAATATTAATATTTTTCAGAATTTTAAATACTATTCAACTACTTTATGTATGCATTTGTTCTTATATATAGATATTGAAAAAAATATATATTAGAGTTATATTTGCTTATGAGATAAATTATAAATCTCTAAAATTTGCACTAAATATGTTTTCAGATAAAATTTGGCTTTGTCATGGTCATCATCATGGCTCTCGGGTTTCCATGATAGCCTTGCAAGAACATATAATGTATCCTCTACGAATTGAAGTAGGTATATTTACTTTCTACATTTTCCACTCTCAGCCTACCAGGAGATATCAGGATTATTAATTTTTAATTTTTCTGTCTTTATAGTTCGAATCCAGAGTAATGTGTATGCATGCTCCTAATGATGACACAATGTTATTTGGGACTTATTCTCGATTTGTCCATGCTTTCCATACAATATCGAAGTAAAGCAATTTTAATGTATTATTTTTCATGGCGTAGACATACATAGATCAACCAAAATATTAAAAATACCTGCCTAATCTGTGTAAGTCTTCCTTTAGTCAATAAAAGATCTGTGACTGGCGCAAAAGTTGTTGACAGCAAACTAGACGCCCTTTAACTAGATGTCTTAGGTTTTTTCTTTGTATGCACCCTGATTGTAGCAGAATTTGGTTCAGTTCTTGCAAATTCATTATTGTCCACATAGCTTCGCACATAGACTTTCTAATCCCCATTATGTGCAGGAAAACGAAATTCTACTCTTTAGAAGTTCGGTGAACATTAATAAAATTCCACAACATTCTACACACTGATGAATCGCTATTAGAAGAGGCATATAAATATTACGACGGCTCTGTAGTAGGCGAAAAAATATAATGAGCTGAACTGTTTATTCTGATGTATTCAATTCATCTAGAATTAATATAAAATGTTTTGATAACGGCAGCCATTTTACCCAAATACCTTCACATACAAGTCAATAAAGCTACCTCTCACCTCTGCTATTGATGATTTTTACCAGTTAACTTCCTGTCTTTGGCTGGATGTTTCATTTGTTTCAAAGCAGCTTTTATGCATGTATATAGTGATAAACCTGATAAGGCATATCATTTCCAAAATGCTTTTACCCAGCCATGGGGTTGATAATAAAATCTGTTCTTTGGACAAAGTCTAATAAATTCTTACTTTTTTCTCATTCAACGTCACAATCTACTGCTTAACATTTATTTAGTGCCTGAAGATCCACCCCTCCCACATATTTTTTTTTCTGCTTACAACTGCGTGTACAAAGCACAAAAGTGGTTGTAATGTTTTGGTTGATCGATGTATATTACTTTAATAGATTATAATCATGTGATAAAATTATGAAAGAAAAATGTCAATACATTAACATTAATAATCAAACCTTCGTAGACCTGTAATAGTACAACCTAACTAGTGTGCAAGAGGTCAAGTTGAACTTTGTAATACAGAATCTATATCTAAATTACGAGAGGTAAAGATATGTAGTGAAGCTTATTAGGCTGTTCGAAATTGAACAAATCTCATGTGACTGGGAACTCGACTATTAGAGCCGAGCAGATGTAGTCTAGAAAATATATTGAAGACGAAAGGTCAGATGGACGAACTAAAGACGAATACATTCGTTTTCTTAATTTATTTATTTGTATTACTTTAGAGTAGCATTGCTTTTGTAGAATAATTGGCAAAAGTTTTTCATTTATTTTCGTGCCTCACTTATTTCAATGTGGTATTATAAAAGAATTAAATTTTCTTTGGTGAAATTATTTCTTTGAAAATTAATTGGCTTTTATAATTTTTTTTTATTGTTTTAATATACTATTTAATGAATAGTTTTGTAAACTTTGCAGGAAAAGGATGTGGGAAATCTGCCTGAATGCTTGTGTTTTAAGTTTATGCTCTCATCAGCGAGATGGTGTGAAGCAAGTATTTGCTGGTTTAGCAGATGGCACACTTGCTGTTGTAGAGGTAACAACATTTACTTCTGCATCCAATATTATTTTTGATCATTTTCTACCTCTACTTACTGTTTTACATCTGCTTTTCAGAACGTTCAAGGACGCCTTCCCAAACCAGAGGTCTTTTATGTAGTGATTGGAACTATTCCTGTTACCTGCTTACAGCTTGTGGGCAGAAGACTCTGGTGTGCGTGTGGTGCTAATGTCATCATTCTAAGTGCAAGGTAAATGAATTTAATTATTCTCTGTCTTTTTAACTTTAAATGGCGATTATATGAATGATATATCATAATTCCTTAAGGTAACACCAATATAGATCATCAATCAGAAAATAAATTGGTGTAATTCATATTTTCATACTTTGAGTTTACTTAAATA
Organism: Caerostris extrusa; assembly: GCA_021605095.1. Classification (NCBI taxonomy): domain Eukaryota; kingdom Metazoa; phylum Arthropoda; class Arachnida; order Araneae; family Araneidae; genus Caerostris; species Caerostris extrusa. The sequence continues at coordinate 53,870 of BPLR01012238.1, forward strand.
CGGTATAAAGGTAAACATAACTAAAATAGAAACTTAAATCCAAATCTTGGAACGCCTACTACTCTAATTATTCATCTATTTGTTACTATTAATGATATGTTGTCCAATGTGTTTATAAAACCTTCAAGTATTATGCAAGTTATTTCAACTATTGTAAAGCATTGTTAAATATAATTAATTATGGTTTTAAATTGCCCCACGGATAACGCACAATTCATTTTTAAGAGTACAGATTCACTTCTGATAGCGCTACAATGATTGCTTTCAGAAATGAGGAAACGAGGATAACATATGTAAAGGTCAAGCATCGATATTTACATTTTCTTATGGAAGTTTTTCGGTGCTCTCATCGCTGACACGTAGATGAAAGGCAATTACAGTTAAAAAAATTTCCAATAAAACAATAATTCTCTATATCTGTCAAATGACGATATAGGAATAGAAAATCTTAAATGAAATTAAAATAAATTAAGTTTTTAATAAGTATTTGTCAATAAAAGTTTCTCTTAAATCTGTAATATCACCCATTTTGAAGTCAAGTAAGAATTTCTTAATTTCATACATAATATTACTATGTATTAAAAATAAACTGTAGAAATGAACTTTTATGTAAAAATTATATAATAATAAAATAAATATAAAAATGAACTTTTATATATATATTTTTTACTTTTGCGGATATCAGGCTTCACTTATTTATATCACTAACAAGCCTCAAGGGATAACGTTGGAAGGACATTGATGTCCAGAAGTACTTAACATGCAGTGCATTGGCATGATGTTTTTTGTCGCTCTACGGTCAGTTTTTGCACACTTTGAGCTAATTAGATCGGAACCTACAGTTTAAAGGGGATTCCGAACCACAAATAAACAGCCACGCCACCGCTACGATTCGAACATGATGCGCCTATGGTACCAAAGGCCAGAGCGCTACCCAATTGGCCATCAGACCGCATATGTCGTGTTGGAGAAGACAACCTGTGTTTCAATGCGAGTCGCTTACACATACATCACTATCACACATACTCATGACACATACACATACACATGTCACATTCGCTATTTAATCTCCTCATTTTTGAAACAATGACTTAAATGACGTTATGGTATGATTCAATTCTTATACTTCCTGCATGTACTACTAGATAATGATTCGGGCAAGATTTCCTTATGAGTTTTATTTATTTAAAAAAATTATGTATGGGGTTTTCAAATGAAAACTTTCAGTTTCTGATTTCCAGTTAAATAATAATTGTACTTATTAAACTTCGTGGCATATTTTAGGACACTAGATCTATTGACCAGTTTCAAACGTCGTCCAATGGCTTAGACTATATCTATCGAATGGTGATTGGGGAACAAGGAGTATGGATTACATTAAGAGGATCTTCCATACTGCAGTTATGGGATCCACACAGCCTTACATGTCGACTGCTCTATGATATCAGAGATAACTACAATATGCGAGGAGCAAAGGTAAATAAATTAAATAAATGTTATTAATAAATTTTTTTTTTTTTTTTTTCAAACATTTTTGTTTAAGCCTATAGAACGGTTAAACTGAAATCAAGTAAAAATACCATGTCATAATACGTATGATGATACCAAATAAATTATGGAAATTTGATTTCTAAATAAAATTATTTTTACAAAAAATTAAATATTTTTGTTAATTTTCAAACAGATATGTATTTTTCCTTTGTTGATAAAAAAACTATTATCAATTAAAGTTATAACATTTGAAAATGAAACTTGACTCCTAATAATTTATTCTGAGAGAACCAATAAAAATGAATTTAAAATGCAGTAAAACGAAAAGTTTACTAAAAAAAAAAAAATTTCGATTTTTTACTTAATTATTTTTTTTTAATTAAAAATTCAAAAGCTGATGTTTTACTAAATTAATTTTTTTTAATTAACAATATACAAATAAGCAAATTTATGAATAGTTCAAGAATAGTTCTGAATTTAGTTTATCTAGAAATGTGATGCCTGTAAGATTTTAATATCATAGTAAAGGGAAATGATTCTATCATTTTGAATGTTCCTACGGTGGAAAAATTTAGAAGCAGCAGAACCTCCCTGAACTAGATCTCAAATAATAATAATAGCACAAAAATATATTTCGATTATTTAGAAAATAAACGAGTAATAAAATCAAATACAACATAAAGCGACAGGCGTCTGGGCATTCCTATATTTTGAGATGCACCGTTTACTGGATTGAATAAACTTATCCAAACGTAGTAGGAATAAAAAATGCTTCTTCTATACGTAAATTATAAGGTGAGCCGTAGCCAAAATCAGACAAGCTTTTTCCACCTGCATATGAAATAGTCACATTTAAAACAATGCTTTATTTATGCAACAACATACGGTTGTGGTGGTGTTGCAGTTAATTACAACTATTATTGATGTGGAAAGCATTTTAGAGGTATGTGGGTATTATTTGCTATCCACCTAACATTTTAAATTAACTCAATGATTTTTCAGCAGCCTTCAGTTTTTACTCATTTATGTTTAATCGCGATTTTCTGAGAACTGTTAAACCAATTTCAATAAAATTTTTTGTTATATATATATCCTTAACGATGTAATGTAGATAACGTGGAAGGGGTTCTTTTTCCTCCTCGGTATCAGAAGGCTAAAATTATGTTCCAAAATAAAGCAAATTCCTAGATAAAAATATGCTGTAGTATTAGTTTTTAAATTTGTTGTCATTAGCTTGTTAAAAGCAAATTTTGCTTTTCAATAAAGCAATTTTCTCTAAATCTATATTAGTATTACTGTCTTAATTCAATTACATGCCATTTTTATGGTTAAAAATGGTTCTTTTATAATATTTTTTTTTTTAAGATTGTTTTTTAAAAAAAATTTCTAGGCTTATAGGGCGGCATTTGGGAGTTTGCCTATGGCGGGGCCGTTCCTGATTCATGCTAAGTAGTCATGTCTGTTGGGCAACTCAGAACTCAAAAGTTCTTGTAGTGACTTTTTACTCTGCATTACTTTCAGTTGAAAGCAGAGTTACTGACTTACATTAGGTTGAAGGATGATATTTAGCGCAAAATTTTCTGATGGAAAATTAAGAAGAATGTTTGCAAACTTCACAAGAATTAGGTGAACTTCTATTGAAATCATACATACTCTTAACATGCAATCATATATATGGTGGTAGTTTGAAGACATCACTTCCGTTTTTCAATGTTCATCTTTAAGCTCCAAAAGAAGATCTATGTTTAGTACAGGGTGGTTTTTAGGTCTTAGATTATAAATGTCTGTATCTAATGGTTGTACACAAATAAAAAAGGAAATTTAGTCCAGCAGAAGACTATGTTATCATAGACTTCCATCATATCTAGAAAAGAAAATGTATAATTAAATCTATCATTAATAATCTAAACATTTTGAGTTATCATTTACGCGTCAATTACATGTTTGTGTTTTTGAACTTCCTTATTTATTCATCATAAATGAATTGCGTGAATGGAATTCTATGTTCGTTTTTTTTCTCTGTGTATTCCAGGTGGACGAGACATATACTAACCACGCACGAATCACTTGCGTTTTACCCATGGAAAACTCTGCTGTAGTGGGCACTGCTGATGGAACTTTTATCATTTACGACGTTGTGGCACGGAAATCCCCGAGTCCCAGTGCACCATCATCCCCCAGGCCACCCAGCAATACTGAATCAGGTCACGCCAAACAGATACAAGAGCGGCTGCAGGTAAAAAAAAAAAAAATCACAAAAATACTCGTTAGAACATTATTGTAGTGGGAGGTATACATCTGACCATGTACATGGTATGTGATGTCGGGTAAGAGATAAGTACGAGAAAAAGATAAGCTTTTTTTCAGTAAGCTTGCTATAATAATTTTAATAAACATAGAAAATGCAAGTAACAATAAAAACTTTATCATTCCACTAAAAAGGCACTCTGTTAATAAATGACTTCCCTAAAATTTCGATATCTTTAATGCATATGTTAGTATTTTGTAATTAAAATAAGCACATTTAACATGCATGTTCTTAATTTTAATAACTAATTGAACATTTCTAAGTTATGTCAGACATTATAATTAATATCCAGTTGCATGCGGTTATAATATAAAGAAATTTATACAAAATTTGATTAAAAAAGCGATATATCTTATAATATAATTTTTAAATGATTCGACAAAATATTTTTGCATTTCTTGATATTTTATAACTTTATTTCTTTATTTTTATTTAATCTTGAACGTATTTACTTTAGAATAGAATACCTGTTTGTATTCCTGAAGTTTACAATATAGACATTTTAAAAATCCAAATGTTTTTCTTATATTCTTTCAAAATAAAAATGCAGGCTTGCAATGCCCAGATATCCATACTTTATTCTGTGAATAGTGAGGCCTGATGGCCGAGCATCTAGCGCTCTGGCGCTCGGTACCACAAGTTTCGATTCGAGTCCCGGCGGTGACATGGGTTTTTGTAGTGGTTCTTAATCCACGTTAAACCGTAGGTCTCAGTCTAATATGATAGTAGAGCATTGTTACTCCGCGTCCGTGGTTTATCTTCAAGTTACACGCACCCCCTGGGTAGTGCTAAGTGAGTAACGTCGGTGCAGCCCTTATGGCATAAAAGATCACGGTCTAAGTATTTGCCACCTGCATTAGAGAAATAAAAATTCTGTGAATAGTTTATTTTTAAAATTTTCTATTTAATGGAAAAGATGAGTGAATTGTATTAAGTTATTCCTTAATAAATTCTTTCCTTTTATTTTAAAAAAATTTTAAATCTTTAACATATTTAATTCAGAATAGAATACCAGTCTGTATTCTTAAAGTTTACAATATGGTACTAAAAGTCATTTTATGCTGCAAATGTTTTTTCTTACATTCTTTCAGAATAAAAATTTCAAGCTTGCAATGCCCATATAACCATACTTTATTCTGTGAATAGTTTCTTTTAAAAATTCTGTAATGAAAAAGATGAATAAATTCGTATTAAATTTTTTGTGACTATTTATAAATAACTACTTGTTGAATGGATCATGGGCAATATACTCATAAACAAATTTATACCAAGGTCAAGTAATCAGTAATGCAGCAAATGAATTCCCAGACATATGACCAATGGTTGATTCCTAAGTAGCTTTGTTTGGCATTATCAAGCTCTTGTCCTTTTGCACTCCATTAAAATTCTCAGAAACCTCTAAATCAAGAAGTCATTTAATGTAAGCGGATAAGAAATGGAAAGTACAGTTAGATAATTTATGAAGAAAATTTAATAGCCATATTTATTTTCAAGGTTGAGTTCAAAGACTTAAACTTTTCCCAAATGCAAAAAAAGAAAGCTTTTTATTTAAAAGATGGGTCGTTGTAAAACTACTTTAGATAATTTTTTTATTTAATTGAATTTATAGTAATTCTAAGAACTGCTATTACTGTCATGTTTATTGTTTTGCTAATGTTAGTTTTTAAACTTTTTATTTCTCTTAGAATTTTTCCTTATTGAACTTTTTTTGTTCTGTTTTTAAGTGAAAATTTAATCGAAACTTCTATAATCAGAATATAAATATGCTATGCAAATTTTTTTTTTTCCTAATTAATAAAGGATTTTTAAAAGTTTCAATATGAGTAAATCAAACAATATTAAATGTTGTTTTATATATAAAAAATATTAATAAAATAGCAATAGTTAATAGTATATAAATAATAATATATAAATTATTATATAAAATAATAACAATAAATAATAATATAAACAATATAAAATATTGTTTTTATATTGCATTAAGCATTTTATTTTGTGTTTAATTTTTTTCTTTCCTATGTTCATTTATTGTATTATTGATTAAAATAAAAACGAAACTATAAAAAAAAATTTAAAAATCATAAACATATACATGGTAATTTTTTTTATTTTTGAAAAGCCTTATTCTGAATCTAACTCGCAATTCCCATGATTATTATCAGGTGATTATTTGATTATTATCAGATAAATTTTTGAAAATAATTGTTGACTTGCATGTTTATCCTTATAAATTCGCTTGTTTTGTAAATAATAGTTTGTTGTAGTTTTACTTTCAATTAATGAACCTGAAATCTATTTGTATGAACAACAAAAAATTGATTACAAAGTCAACAATCTTATTTAGTAATATCATATAATTCATCAAGCTTTTCGTAAATTATTGTATAATAATAATTTCATACAAACTTTTTGTATAGATTAGTAGACAATATTTAAATTGTTAAAAATATTTTAACTGTTTAGAACTAATAATTTGTATAACACAATTTGAAAACTTTTTTTCTAATAGTTTTTAAGATTTCATTATATAAAATATATGAAAAAAATTTTTTTATAAATAGATAAGAAATTAATCTCTATGTCTTTCCACAGAAACTTTTAATAGAACAGCAACTTATGGAGGGTGATTCAGATTTAAAAACTCAAGCTAGCGATAGCCCAAGCAGTAACCTAACTCCCAACAGCAATGTCAGCCGACGAGAAAGCAGTGCTTCATCAAAAGATTCTGGTTCTGACATCGGAGCAATAGAAGAAGATGAGGTATCACAGCAAGAAGAAGTCCTTCTACAACCTCCAGACGTTGAGAGGGACTCCCCGGACATTTGGTAGAGCACTAAGGAAGACTTCATTCACCATAAGTACACCAATCGTTGAAGAGAAAGGGATAAAATTTGATGAAACAGAAGAAGATGAAGCAGTCCAAAACGAAGATGAAAACCAAAAAGATCAACCTAAAGAAAATTCTCAAGAAATCATCAAGGAAGAACTTGTACAACAAGAAAAGAACAAGCAGTCAGATACTGAAGAAATTTCAGAAGTATCTCAAGAAGAAATACGAAGAAAATCGTCTGAACCAAGTGAATTCAGTCGTTTCTCTCATGTGGATGCCGGTGATCTAGTGTCTTCTGATAGTGGTGAAAAAGTTGTCTCGGCCTTAGAATTTCAAGCAGCTGCACTTAAAGCAGCCAAGAAAAAATATCAATCACTAAGTGCTGAAGACATTCCAACATGGGTTGCACAAGAAAACCACAAGCTGTAATTTCAGCAAAAGGAGATGTAACATTTGAATACAAAGCAGATTGCCTTCCATCAAGGCTTTCATAAGGCGTGAAGCTAATGAACTTGCAACATTTCTTAAAAGGTCAGCAACCAGAAGAGCAGAAAGAAAAAATTCTTGTCTCCAAGAGTCGCAACTATCCTTTTGTTCAGCATTCGACCACCGACACTGGACATCGCTGATCATCAACTTCCTCCTAGACATATCGAATCTGTAGATAAACCAGTAATAGGTAAGTTATAAAGTGATAATTTAAGTTTTTCTCTTTTGCGGAAATTGTTTTGACCAAAAAATTTCTATATAATGCAAAAAAAGGTTTGACCAAAGACATGAATTTTTATACATTGTAAAAGTAATCCCTGAGTGAGATCCCTAATTTAGCTTACGTTTTGCGTTTAACTATATTTTCTGCATTAAAGTAAGAAATATTATCATATACACCAAATATAATTGCTTTTAGTGACACAAATACAGTTTTTGACGCACGGTCCTAGATGATACTATTTACAAACTCTTTAGGATTTTGGGTTTTCCTACATAAGCTTTTCAACAATTTCGTTATTGACAATTCTGTAAAAATAGATTTTATGGTTTCCATAATAATCAAAGAAATATGTGTATGTTGATAGCTGTTATATACATTCCATTTTCCTTTATATGTTAAAATTTACATAAATTAACCGCTCCAAGCCAGCAGAGTACTTGATTGACATGTCAACTGTGAATTGGTTCAAGATTAAAACAGCATTTGTCAAACTCCCATTTATTCGCTTAACTAGTGTGATGCATTATTAGAAAGGGTATATTTTACAATCTTTAATGCAACAATAAAATAAGATTTGATTATTACTTTCCCCTCTCCCCTTAACGTTAATTTCGAATTTTTATTCTTTTCTTCAAAATTTCTCTTAGAACCTTACCAACCTCAACCTTCAGCAAATCCGCCAATGTCTCTGCCAGACTCCAGGAGGTCCTCTGGAGTTCCAGCTCCTGAGGATCTGCCGCCATCTTACTTGGCGAGCGATGAAGAATTCTTGAGCACTGCGCAGTTCAATGATCTTCTGCAGTTGCAAGACTGGACACGGACTTCTCGGAAAGGATCTGACACCGCAAGCAATGTGTCCTTTGAAGTACAGAGGTTGCATTTGCTTTTGAACTGCATCTCAAAGAGAAGAATAAGATCTCAGACAAGCCCATAAGGAGTCTGTTACAAGCATAGTAAGTCCTATAATGTTGTTCAAATGGGTAGTAAAAATCTGTAGGTTTAAATAGGTTGGTTTAAAATGAGGAACTTATTACAAGCTTGGTGAGTAAGTAATAGGCATGGGTTTATAAGTAACGGAAGTTATGTAAGTTATATGAATTTTATGAAATGTTTGTAAGAAAAATGTCTATCAAATTTTAGCTAATGCAGCAAAAATGATTTCGTATTAAAAAAGGTTGATGCGTTGTGTTGTTGTAATAGAAAATTAATTTTTTTTTTCGGTCATATTAAATTTTGAGTAAAAAGCTTTTAAATATCAAAATTGCTTTTTAAGACAAAATTCAATTATAAAACATTTTAGTTTACATATTTGTCATGAATAAATCTAAGACTAATTTTCTTGATATAAGATTTTTTTGTTTAAATTCAAATTTTCCTTTATTTTAAAAAATGATTCGTTGCTTGAAATCTACTACTATTATTATTATCATAAAAAAATGTTTAAAATACCATATTAATTTTACTTTTATTATTTAAATATACTTCAAATCATAATAATAAGAATATATCATGTTACTTAATACTACTGTGTCCAAAAGTAAGACCAATTTTCAATTTAAATTTCCCGGGCATATGGTATTTCAATTTTTTTTTCTTTTCTTTTTAGGTTGCTGGCACTGTCCTTGACATCTGTGTGAAATTTTACATCAAAATATTCATTAGTGTTTGAGTTACGCTTGGCTTTGTGAGACGTTAAAACTGATTCCGGCGATTTTTGAAATATCTGAATTAATTGAGCAAGAACTTTTGTTTTCGGAAACATATAGAATGTTGCAGAAAGCATTCAGCGAGCATTCTTTTTTATAGGAAAAATGTTTAGAAGTGGCAAAAACAGTTCAAAGAAGGCAGAGAACATGTTGGACGAAGAACGTTCTGGTCGACTACCAAAAAATTAAAGATTTGGTGCTTGCGCCGATTTATAATAAAGGGATTTTTTGATGATGATGTTGGAATTTCAAAATTCCATTTTAAAAGATGTTTTGGGCCTCAAACGCTCAAATCTTGATTGGTAACGAAAACACTAAATTTTCCAGCTCACACTGCATTGATTCTTCGTGACTTTTTCGCCAAAAATGAAACCCATGTCGTTCCACAACCACCGCATTCACATAATTTAGCACCGTGCTACTTCCGGCTATTCCCTAAACTAAAAGACCACTCCTGGGACACCGTTTTGAGTCAATTGAAGAAACATTTCAAAAAACGCCGGAATCAGTTTTAGCATCTCACAAAACCAATCGTAACTCAAGCACTAACGAATATTTTGACATCAAATTTCACACATATGTCAAGGACAGTGCCAGCAACCTAAAAAAAAAAAAAAAAATTAAACATCATATGCCTGGGAAATTTAAATTGAAAACTGGTCTTACTTTTGGACACAGCAGTAAATGTAGTTATTTTAAGTCAATCTGAAATTATATGACTATGATTTATAGCTTAAAAATCATTTCTTTTTTTTGCTATGTAAAACACATTTTAACCTTGCAATTTTTTGCGGTAAAAGAGCAAAACAATTACCCGTGTAAGATGCGTCAAACAGTCTTCGTTATTCGAGCTAAGCAGATTTTTAATTAATAAATAAATTTTAATATATTATCAAAATATTTTTCGCACGCTCTCAAAAACATCTAAATGTTCTTATATTAACAGTATTGATGATTAATAGATTACATAAACATTTAATATAGGTATATCAAAAGAAAAATTGACAAAACGCCGCAATAGTGGAAAAAAATTACAAAAACAGGGTGAAACCCATATGTAAGCCTTGTTTTCCCAATGTGTGCATGTGTACATATGCAATAAGCACATCAATAAAGTTAATGTATCAGGTATATGTTTCTAAACATATACCTGATACATTAACCTAATAAGAGCTAGTTAGTTGGTTCCAAAATATTGTAAACATTTTGATTACTTTAATTTTGTGGGGAAATATTAATTTTCATTCTTTTAAGTAATTTTGTATTTATTATAAGCTAAAACTATTATTTTAACTTCTTCATTTAGAGATCATGAATCCACTGAACACATACCAAACTAACAAAATTCCAGTAAAACTAAACTAGACATCATAATTATATATATATATTTTATTATTTTATTGTTTTTTTTTCAGTTGCGATGAGGAATTGGTTATTATTAGTTGTGCTGGTTATTATTCTGACGATGAAGCCATCTTGAAATGGTGCAGAGAAGGAGAAGAGGTAATATCATGAACAGATATGTATATATATTATATGGTGAAAGCTTATGAAAATTGATTTTTGTCCTAGAGATTTTTACACATTGTTGAACAAAAAGCAGCTCAAATTAAGTAAAAGTAATTTTAAAATTTAAATAAATCTTAAGAATAAAGTTTTATTTATTTCTCGATATGCCTGAGAGCATGGAACAGATAAAAATATGTTGAAAAGGAAAATTAACTATATATTATCATTATAGGATAAATTTTGCCTGGTGATTTCAACAGTAAAATGATTATTAAAGCTTAAGCACGATCATGTATCAATAATTTTGTTGTTATTTATTTTTCAATTTTAAGCATAATTCATTTATATAATTTAATTAACAATATTTGCATGACATTTCTATAATACATTTACATAAAGTAAAATAAGATGGTTGAACCAATTTTATGAGGAAAAAAAAATTGCTTGAATGTTATTTAGCTTTTATTATATAGATTATATTTATAGACGGCGTAAAATATCATTTTAGGTTAAGTTTTGTCTGGTGAATTCAATAATAAAATTATTATTAAACTTAAATAGTTAGTAATATCATTATCATTATCATTTACTAATGATTTTATTGTTATTGGTATATTTTTTAAATTTTAAGCATAATTCATTTTTTTTTCCAGAAATTATGGGTAAGCGATCCTATTGTAGAAATCAATCCCAGCACAAACGCCATCAGGCCTCTCTGTACGCCCGGTCAAGACTGCCCAGACGAGCGTCCATAGCAACCACTGCCCTAGCAACGGATGTTGATTTTGTGGGCAGGGCATCTATTGAGAGCGGCATTGCCAAAGTGCAGAATTTACTGTCCAGAGTGAGTGACAGAACAACTTAAACTAATACAACAACAAAGAGACAACAACATCCGTTTTAACTCTAGAAGAAGTATATGACAACAGAAAACTATGTAGAATTCGTGTGTTTAAGAGTGTAGGAATTTGCTGTGATATATTCACTTGACATTACCTTAACAATGAATCATGTAATAATACTATGGAAACGATCAAAGCAAAAACTGTGTATCTGAAAAAAAGAAGAGTCTGTAATACCAAAGTATTCAAGGATTATATTTTGATATTGTTAAAAACAATGTAAAGATATTATCTATTATATTTAATGCAATGTGTATTATTCAAAATCATTATATTAATGCCTCCAAGGTCATTCTATCATTATACATGGGGATAAAAGCTGTATGTCTTATCTACGAAATGACAGTAGTTAAATTGTTATTAAATATCATAAATCAGAATTATTAAGAGTTGGTTCTTATACCATACTTGTTTTTATGATTGAGGATATGTGTTCTGGCTATCAAAGGAAGTTAGTCAGAATTAAGAATTTCTATTAAATGATTTGCAATAAGGTTGTAGTTACTTATCTAGATGTTATTGCTGCCATATTATTCTTTAATTCTTAGAATTTTTCAAATATCGTTTCTTAAAATATTTCCACTTCTTTGAGATGTCCTTTTTTATAGTTTCCAAATCAAAATAAATGGTGAGAAGTTCAAAACTATCAATTTCATTACAAAATTTTTTTTTCATTTTTTTTTTTTTTTTTTTCAACTTATATATCTGATTTGGATTATTTATCTTTGCAACCTCTGATATAAATTCCATAACACCCAGAGAGATATTGACGCTTTTTTATATAAATATTCTATTGTTTTTTGTTATTTTTACAAAACTTGATATGTTTCTAATAGCAATCTGTGTTTTTACCTCAAAATTAGTTTTTGAAAAACTTCTCAGAAATTTTTATAATGCTCTAATGTAATTATATACATATTGATTACAATAATAAAAATAGAATTTATATGATATAAACAATTAACAATATGACAATATATATTAACAATATGACAGTAACAATTGTCTATATTAGACCATAGAAGAGATCACAATTGCTTTCTGATATAGGCTTTTCAGCAGACTTTTTTATCGATATAATCCAATTATTAATAATGGAATTTTTACGTACTTACATGGCACTTAGCTATATTTTTATTTATATATTTGTTTTTATTTTTATTTATTTATTTATTGTTGTTTTTATTTGTTTTTATGTATTTATTTATTTTTATTTATATTTAGTATTTATCTTTATTTATTTATTTAATTTTGGTTGTATTCATTTATTTATTTATTTTTATTTTTTTATTTATTTTGTTATTTAATTTATTTTTTGTATTTTTATTTATTTATTTTTGGTTTTTATTTATTTATTTATTTTTGTTTTTATTTATTTATTTTTGTTTTTATTTATTTATTTTTATTTTTATTTTTTATTTATTTTTGTTTTTATTTATTTTGTTTTTATTTTTTATTTTTATTTAGTTATATTGTTTTTTTTTTATTTTTATTTATTTATTTATTATTATTTTTTAATTTTATTTATTTATTTATTTATGTCCTGGTCGAATTCTAGTAAACTTATGTAATGTAAGATATCAGAGATAAAGGCTTTGTGAAGATATTGTATTATAATGCAACGGATATAAAGATATTATATTGGAGATAAAAGCTTTGTCAAGATATCAGATTATCATACAATGGATATAAAGATATTATATCAGAAATAGAGGCTTTGGATCATCTCGTCAAAAATAATCTACCTAGTTATTTATGATATATGGTCCCCTTATTATTTTTTACCTTTTGGTGACGCTTTATTATTACAAGTTTATGATAAAAAGCTAAATAATTTTACTTAATCTTCCTGTGCGGTAAATAAAAATAATTTATTATTATATTATAAATAAAAATAATTTATTGGATTATTGTTATGCACACAATTTGATCGGATTTTTATGAAATATAAAATTTGTATATCTTCATCCCCATATGTAACGATTGAATGCCCCCTCAGTTTATGGTTGTAATATATCAAAATTGATATATATTTTATTATCAAATATTAATTTATCGTTAACTGTAGTTACAGATTGAGAGAATTTATTATTATAGTAAAAAGAAAATGGAGCTATACTTGTTTGTGATTAGTTACAGTTGTACCCTATAATAATTAACATTGTGTCGTGTAATAATTTTAAAGTACAGATTGAAATAAGCTGATTGCTTATAGAAATAATGAAGTATTTTCTCCAGTATTGTTACTAATACTAGTGCACATCTCCATTTTATACTTTGTATGTACTGGGGTGGAGCTTATATAAAAAAAAAATTGAAAAGAAATTTTTTAGGAACTTTTGGAAACTATCTTTTACGCGCCCGATTTTTCCAATGCACTTTCTATTCATTTTCCTGCATCGCGTTGCACTTGTATTTGTATATATATATATATATAAATATATATTAGAAATAAAATGTAGTAATGAATTTATATTGAGTGTTTTTATTGACTCAAGATTATTGTATCAAAATTGATGTAATTTTCCATACATATACAGTGAGAGTTCCTGCAACGTAAATTTTACATTGCACCAAGATATTACGAAAACTGCTTTTCAAACAAATGCAATCTCCTATAAAGCCTGATTCTCAAAGCGGACGATACCATACCTAGACTTGGAGGATGATAGAAGCCTAGGGTGCATTAAATAAAAATAATAGGAAAGAAAGCATAAAGTAGGAAGACATGATAGATAATTTAGGAAAACCTATATGTTTCCCTGTTGTGTAAAACAGCATAATATTACTTTTCAGGTAAACACACAAAAATTCGAGTTATGACATTTTTTTTTTTATTTCCAATGGCAAATTTACAGAACAATAGCCATCATTAAAAACATAAATACAAAGAACAAGATAGAAACAAATGACGTCAGTTAATCCATCAACTTAAATCTGGCAATCCAATAACGCTTCCATAAAGAAGCAGGAGGCAGTGCAAAAACAGGAAGCAAGGTGAGACATATCCATTTCTTCCTAGTTTTTACACAGGAGACAGAGAGGGTCAGGAGTCAGTTTAATACTGTGAAAGTACTTTGCAGAGACCACAGAAAAGCCGTAGCAATGCCACCGATTTTCTCTAGGCAATTCAGGGATATCATGAATATGATCGTACCAGGACATGTGACTATTTCTAACGGCAACAACCTCAAAGAAGGAGCACCTTAGGATCTTTTAATTATCCTCTGTTTTTTGTTTTGGGACAATCCACTTTAGTTCCATTGCAGAACTCTAAGAAACTCACCCTGAGAGCTAGACTGAAAGCCGTATTTGTTGATCATTTTGCCGTATCAGACGTTGCCCGAGTGCACCACGAGGAGGTAGATCTACGTTGCACTCCAAGTTATAACTTTAATGCAAGTTACAACCATCAGAATATACAGCACACACACTTTTTATTTACATATCATGTACAAATTATATTAATTTAATACCTTCGACAATCACTCGTTATTTTAATTAATTAACTCATATTATTAATCAAACAATTTTGCTCAGTATTAGTAGTAATTAAACTTAATTAATAAACACAACCAATCTCTGCGCCGGTTGCAAATTTCCATTTTAAATAAATAGTTTTATAATTTCAAAGTACATCATGTACAATATCTTTATTTGCTATTTTTAAGATGCAAGTAGATTATTTTTTAGAATAAATTTCTGTTTATGGGCGCTATAGATTTCCAACGAGCGCTTAGTAATATTTTGTTTTCTTTAAAAAGGATAGTAAGGCAAATAAATTTGTATACCATTGATATAACGCCTCAAATAGTTATAAAACGCAGCAATAAATTAGATTTAAAAAATAATTTTTTTTTTCAACAAAGAAAACATTGCACTTATATCTCATAATTATTTTTCTCTCTTTACTGGTATCAAACTGAGTATCAATACCAACAAGCAACCTGAGAAATCAGTAATGTGTCAATAGCTTGTTTTGGGGATTAGAGAAAGATTTAACTTTTAAAAAAATTTAGTGTTCATAATAAAAAAATTATTTGAAAATCGAATTTATTAAAAATATTTTAAGGTATTTCGGTATTTGATGTAACATAGAAAATGAAAATTGTCATGGCAATTGTCTATTCAAACATGTTACTTTAGATTATTCTGGTTATACAAGAAAATTCACGTACATAACAATCATATTATACGAAGTCTACCGTATTTTATATAAGCAGATAGGATGTGACTTCCTGCACCTTCAATAAAAAACATATTACATTTTACTTCAGTAAATTTTGATTAAAAAAATATTCAGCATATTTTATGATTTTATTACAATTTTTATTTTATATATGTAATTAAATAAATAATTTGTAAAATAAAAATATCTAGTTCGTGATATTGATTTGCGTTTAGTTTTCAAGTGATGCTTTTATAATTTATGATAGAAAAAAATCATTTAAACTAGCTGTATGATAAAATTTTATAATAATATAATCTTTTTTACGTGAAATTTAAACAATAATTTGCGAATTTTTAACCATATGTACTAATAGGATCTGATCATGGAGATTTTGTAATTAAAAAAAATACTAGATAAAAAATTAAATATTCCATATAGATAATTTTAGTTAATATGGCAAGCTGATAAGAAGATAACATTTAAAAAAATTATTTAGCTTTTAGAGTATTGATCTATTTAATTTTTAAATCTAAATAAGATTACTAATTATAATAAAATCATTATTTCCTATGATACAAGGAATTGAAAAATGTGAAAACTTTTAAAACATACACATATTTGTATTCACAAAATATTAAAAAAATAAATAATAAAATATGTAAATAAGTTATTAAGAATATCTTTTAAAGATAACTAACCATATAAAACTCATAAACAATAATAGGATTTTCAACATATACGTATAATAAACCATTTCTAAATATATTCATTCAGAAATATTGGTAGCATGTAAACCTTTACCATTTTGAAATAATGCTGGATGATTATAAATAATACATTTATTTTTAGATCGCACAGTATTCTTAAATTATAAACAGAGGCAAAAAAATTAACAGTTACACATTTTTAAAGAAAAAGGTGATGAATTTGAAACGGGAATAAATTCTATTTTGAGGGGTTCATGAATTTAAGTCTGATTTCTTAATTATTTTCTGAACAAGTAATATAAAAATAAGTTTTTGAAGTCAATTCTACTTTTTTTTTCACTCTATTGCAGAAAGTTATTTATAAATAATTTTCATTCATTTTTTTTAAGTTTATCTTTCGCCATCTATTGGTAGATGTATGCAACTTAAATCTAAAAACTAAAATTAATTAATTAAATTTAATGAATAAATTAATATTTTAAAACTATATTAACAACAAAGTGTCATCCACTACAAGTTCAAAAAAAATGTATTTGAACTTGAGTGGATGAATAAAAGTATTTTATGAACGATTGAAAATTTGAACAAGATATATATAAGGGAGATTGTGAGCTAATAGAAGGAAGAATAAAATAAAAGATGTTATGTAGGTTATATGAGAAATGATGTTATATGTTATCCCTGGTATAATGGCTGAGTGACTAGAGCTCTGGCACTCGGTACCATGGATGTTTGTAGTGGTTCAGAATTCACTTTAAACCGTAGGTGCCGGTCTAATATAGCTGTAGAGCGTTGGGCGTAAGCTGACAACTCTACCCCGTAAATAGGCAGATGGCTTTGGCCCACTATGGGGCTGTCGCGCCAATGATGATATGTTATCACAGAATACTTTTTAAAAATTAAAAGTGTAGCACTTCAGGTACAAGTGTATATTTCAAATCATTGCAGTTCGAATTCTACAAAAATTTTGTGTTTTCACGTTAGCAAAACATCAATGAACATGTTCCCCTTTTTATAATTATTAATTTAATCAACAAAAAAATTAAATAATGTATCTGTAAAACCATTATATTACTTATCTTTTCAAATGCAATAAAATTATTTGAAAACATGTGAATTTTTCACAACTCAAAAACATTTGTGAGTTTTCACAATCCTACCTAAACAGAAATATCTTTATCGTTTCACATTATCTTCTACAACCAAATTTTTCCCCTACAATTGTGGGGAGAACAAAATGCTAGACAATATTTTTCTATCAATGATAGAAAAGATAAAGATTGTAATTGATTGTAACCTTAAAGATTGGCATTGAATTTATGTAAATATATAACAACTTTTCAAATTTTCTACACTGAGACGTAAGATAAAGATACTTGTGATTTAGCCACACCAAAGTTCGAATAAACTTTTGAAATTTCACCCACCGTTATCTTAAGATGAACCATTTATATTATTTATCTGTGATACCAATTGCATTCTTTTATTAATAGAGTTTTTACATACCGTATTTTGGACGTCCGTTAGCTTTTTTCTCCCTAGCGCGCATGCTCATAGGAAACATTATTACAGATACGCATGCGCAATTTCCTATGAGCATGCGTGCTAGGGAGAAAAAGCTAACGGACGTCCGAAATACAGTATGCAAAAACTCTCTAATTTCTAACCACAAGTACCCAATCTTTCGATCAATCTTAAACACCTACTAAGTGATAAGCTGCCCTAGCTACTAATGACAAGCTAAGTGAGATTGTTTTATTAGTGCTAAATTTCTATTTTCTTCAAATTCAATAAGAATTCTATGCAAACCTGGCACGTTATCATTTGTATAATTTCTAAAAATTCCAAAATCTTCATCATTGGTAGTTTACTTTTTCACTCAGAAGAATTGCTAATCGCTATCCGTGCTATTTAGGCATCACTTACTTCCTAACCACAAAAAGAAATATTTTTTGTAATCAGCTTTATTTACTCAAAAACATTCATTTATCTCCATTAAACTGCTAACTGTCTCGGTGATATTTACGTTTTGAAATAATTATTTGTGGTTTAACCACACCAAAGTTTAAAAAATGTTTGATTAAACTTTTGAAATTTTTCCCACCATTATCTGAAAATGAACCTCCTATCTTATCTATCTATCGTTGATCATTAAATTTCGATTATGGTTTTAAATTCTGTCTATCTAAAAATAATGATACCTAGCTATACTACCACATAACTTACATTATATACTGTAGTGTTATCGGTTCGAGCGACTGGATTGTAACTGGTTGTGGTTGAGTTGAGACTTGAGACATAGTTTGAGAACACACAGCTTTATTTACACACGCACAAACACCACACACATACAATATTTAACACATTTAAAGACATATCATTATAGATTTGAGGAAGGATTCCATTTCTAAGTCGAAAATAAAGATACTCAGATATGCGCTAGATGCACGAAATATACTTCCTCCTTGATGGAGAGTCTGTAGGCCAATTATTACGCAGAATTGCGTTGAGTATATATCCTCTATGAATGAGAGATTACAAATTAAACATTTCTCAACAGAAGCGTGTGGTTGCGCTGTACTTCCTCTCGGGTGAGAGTCTCGAGGACCATTTTTCCTGAGCGACAGGGGACGCTCTTACCAGTGAGTAGGAGGAAACATGGTTGAATATTGCAATACCTAATAATTTGACTACTTATTCGTTATTTTTTTTTCTGCTAATGCAGCTGGCAAACACTTAGGCAGCTGTCTTGGGTGCCTTAAGCCAAGCGCTGCACAGACGTTACTCACTTTGCATTACTCAGGGGGCGCGTGTAACTTGAAGATAAACCACGGACGCGGAGTAACACTACCACCGCAACGCTCTACGATCCTATTAGACCGGTACCTACGGTTTTAAGAAAATTCCGAACCACTACAAACATCCATTGCATCGCCGGGATTTGAACCCGAAACCTGTGCGATATCGAGTGCTAGCTACTCGTCCATTCAGGCCCCAATTATTCGTTATTAATGTAACTTTTCGAATAATGTTCTTTCGTAAGATGCACCGGTTTTTAAGGGGGCGTGGAGGCGGAAGGGAGGGTTAATTTTATTATGTCGAAGAAACTTATGAAAAAAAAATCCTTGTATTGGAAAGTCATATTATCCTGCTTTAATTGGGATTATTTTTTTCTTGGCTGTGTGCGTAGGGAGGAGGGCATTTTTTAATATAATTCCTTATTAATTTTGTTATTTTAATTGAAGTTATTAATATCATTTCATATCATCATCAGAATATCATTTCATCTTGCAATTCTATAATAATGGACTTTTTTTCAATTGCCCTAATTGAAAATTCTACTTCTTCAATCGACCTCATGTTTATTAAACTTAGAATAAGAGCGAAGAAGCTTAAACATGAGTATTATATTCCCTCACATGCGATAGCAACCTGATGGTCAATTGGTTAGCGCTCTGGCCATTGGTACCATAGGCTTTAAGGTTCGCGGCGGCGTGAATGTTTGTCAGTAGTTCGGAATCCATCCGTAGTATAGATCCGTATAGATCCTGGTCTAATTAGCCTAAAATGTGCAGAATCAGAGCGACAAACCAAACCTCGGATGCGATAATAAACAAATTTCGTCTTCTTGGATATAAGGCAGATTGCATTTTTTATTTGCCGAAATTAAATGCTCCAATGAAAAAGTCTACATTGAAAATAACGTATCATTTTTTTTTTTTTTTGTAATTAAACAATTTCTCCGCAATAAACACCGCAGCCTGATGGCCAATTGGTTAGCGCTCTGGCCATTGGTATCATAGACCTTCAGGTTCGAATCCTCGAGGTGGCATGGATGTTTTTAGTGGTTTGAAGTCGGGGCCTGATGACCGACTGGCTAGCGCTCTGACTCTCAGTACCACAGGTATTGGTTTAGAATCCCGGCGGTGCCACGGATGTTTGTAGTGGTTAGGAATCCATTTTAAATCGTAGGTCTACGGTCTCATATGACCGTAGAACATAACAAAGCCTAATCAGACATCTTCTCACCCCCATCATTTCCAAACTGTAAAGTAGCAACTCAACTCTAGGCACAGTGATGTGGTGTGGTGTAATAGTGGTTCGAAATACACTTTAAAGTGTTGATCCCGGTCTAATTAGCCAAAGTGTGCATAAAATGACCGTAAAGGGATAAACTAAACCAAACCGCAATATTCACCTAGTGCGCGAGGAGATTAAAATAATATAAAAGAAACACATTACAAGTGTTTCTTTTGTAACTGTCTACTTAGACATTTGAACATCAACATGTCTACTTAGACATTAGAGTTTAAATAGTCAGTAGTTTTAATAAAAAATAATATGAATATAGCTTAAAATTTCAGTTAACTCGATGAATTCACAGTATCAATTTTTCCGATTATATTTTTAAATTGCTGAATTAATTCTATTAAATTTCTAATAAGAGTTCTATGATTTTATAACCTGTAAAATTTCTTCTAGCTATTTGTAGTTAAAGGCTAATTGGTTTCTTTTCAGGAGAAGAATAGTGCTGTGCCCAAAAAGTAAGACCATTTTTTTTTTTTTCAAAAACTTTTTATTTATTCTTCAAATTTATTTCATCGCCTTCAAAGTAATCCCCTCCGTACACAATGCACTTATGCCATTTTTTTTTTTCCAATCCTCAATGCGTGCTAAAAAGTCATCGTTAGGAATGGCCTTCAAAGCGCGCGGCGATTCACGTTGAATCTTCAATCGACTCAAAACGGTGAGCCCGGAGTGGTATTTTCAGCTTAGGAAATAACTAGAAGTCGCACGGTGGGAATATTATGGTTATGGAACGATATGGGTTTCTTTTTTGGCGAAAATGTCACGAAGAATCAATGCAGTGTGAGCTGGCGCATTCAGTGTTTTCTGTACCAACCGCGATTTGACGCGTTTGAGGCCAAAATGGAATTGACCGATCCTTTTTGAAATTCCAACATCATCAGCAAGGTCTCTAATTATAAATAGACGATTTGCAATCCAAATCTTTAATTATTTGGACGCGAACTACGTCGGTTGAGGTTGATGGTCGACCAGAGGATTCTTTGTCTTCAACGCGCTCTCTGCCTTCTTTGAACTGTTTATACATTAACATTTCCTTCCGATATAGGAATGGTCACCGAATGCCTTCTGCAACGTTCTATACGTTTCCGCAAACAAAATTTAATGCCAATTCTTTGCTCAATTAATTCAGACATTTCAAAAATCGCCGGAATCAGTTTTAGCGTCTCACAAAGCCAAGCGTAACTCGAACACTAATGAATATTTTGACGTGAAATTTCTCACAGATGTCAAGAACAGTACCTGCAACTTAAAAAAGGAGAAAAATTGAAATTCCATAAGCCCCGGAATTTTAAATTGAAAATTGGTCTTACTTTTTGGACACAGGTAGTATATGGTATCACAATAATTCCGAAAACTATTCCGGCAAAGGGAATGTATAATCCATCACAAAGAATCCCTATTGGTTTGATTGACAAAAGGGCAGATCTGAAAGAAATTTCCACATGGGAAATCATACATCTGCCATTCTTCTGTTGCAATACTATTTCAGTTTAGTTTTCTCATTATTTTTTCCGCCTGTTAGGCTTTTGTTCAACGACACAATTCAAAAATCATTATATTGGAATTCATTCAATTCGTAGAATGCAAAAATCGCAGTTGAATTTCGCACTACTAAGTAATACAATCTGAAACATTTAAATAGCCTTTTACTTTTGAATATACTTTTTTTAATATTTTACTGTTAAAAATCTATTTAAATGAAGGAATGACTCAGTAAATTTAATTTATTAAATAATTTTGCAAATCATACAGATGGTAAAATGTTTGCATTTGGTGTCATAATAATTGCAGGTAAGAGTTTCTTATATATATCTTCATTTGATGTTAATTAATTGATTATTATTATTATTTCTGAATAAAATCGTTATTTTGCTATAAAATTCATTAAAATATTCTGTAAATTTAATTTAGTAAATAATTTTGCAAATCATACGGATGATAAAATGTTTAAATTTGGTGTCATAATAATTGCAGATAAGATTTTTAAATATATCTTCATTTGGTGTTAATGAATTATTATTTATAAATAAAATGGTTATTTTGCTACAAATTTCATTAAAATATTCATTACATAGAGTCAATTTCAACTCTATTTTCCGCGTATAAACATGGTAGATTGCATTTTTTTAGTACTAAGGAGGATTAAAAAAGGTTTTCCAGAGATCAGATTAACAAAAATCGAACTTGAAATGAGAAATTCGATAATTTTTTATTTTAATCATGAATGCTAAATTCTGATTAAAATAAAAATGATAAAAAATAAAAATTATAAAAATATAAAAATAAAAATTTTTATAAAAATATAAAAGGCAAGAATTAAAATAAAAATTAAGTTTTGATAAAGAATAAATAATTATAAAAAGGCAAGAATTAAAATAAAAATTCAATTTTGATAAAGAATAAATAATTAATAAAAAGGCAAGAATTAAAATAAAAATTCAATTTTGATAATAAATAATTAATAAAAAAGGCAAGAATTAAAATAAAAATTCAATTTTGATAATAAATAATAATTAATAAAAAGGCAAGAATTAAAATAAAAATTCAATTTTGATAAAGAATAAATAATTAATAAAAAGGCAAGAATTAAAATAAAAATTCAATTTTGATAAAGAATAAATAATTAATAAAAAGGCAAGAATTAAAATAAAAATTCAATTTTGATAAAGAATAAATAATTAATAAAAGGCAAGAATTAAAATAAAAATTCAATTTTGATAAAAATAAATAATTAATAAAAAGGCAAGAATTAAAATAAAAATTCAATTTTGTTAAATAATTTGATAAAAACAATGAAATAAATAATAATAAAAAGGCAAGAATTAAAATAAAAATTCAATTCTGATAAGAGTGAAAATTAAATTCTGATAAAGAATAAAGTTTTTTTAAGATCCGTAAATTTATTGAGCATGGAATTCAGACTCTTTTAAAGTATTTTTAAGCAAATTTAAAGGAAAGAGAGCTAATAAAAATTTTGACAGACGTAATTTTGAAAAACTATTCCATAGCAGAAAAAAAGTGTAAGAAATATATGGTTAATTTTTGACAAAACAACCTGTAATTTTTTCTTTCATACACTATCTAACTTTTTATTTTCTTAATAATGTAATGAAAATTTGGTAACTTAATAGTATGGAGCATATAATTAAAATTTGAAGCTGTCAGCATATGAAAATGGTAAGCATTAATATTTTTAAAGCTATTATGCATTTTTGATGTAACATATTATTTATTAGGTTTCACTTTTTTAATTATAATATATAATTGAAAATCTTTTACACTTTTGGTAATTTTTTTCTCCGTCATTTTGGTAAATCATCTACATTTTTAAAATAGAATTCAGCAGTTATAACATTAAATATATTAATTAAAATTAAAAGGGAAAATTAAGCTTTATACACTTGTTATTCTAACCCAGATTTGATTTGCATCTTGTTTTTGTCTCAGAATAGATTTGATTTCGTTGGACAAAATATCTATATGAAATCAACTCAAACTTAGTAAAAAACAGTTTAAATGTTTCAAAGATGAATTTAATTTTTAATTGTTTTGATAATAATTAATTTTTAATAATTTGATTGTTAAGTAATAAGAAAATATTTTCTTCCGCCTAGTTTACATAATTTTTTTCGTTTATTTTGGACTCAAGTTGCCACTAAACATTCATCATTTATTCTTATAAGACAAATAACACACTAAAAATGACAAGAATATAAAGAATAAAGAATAGTTATATTGTGTTTCCTAGTACTGTTTTTTAATTGAATGTAACATTTAAGCATATTAAATAAATAAATAAGTTATATTTAAAAAACTGTACAAATTTATGTTCTGCATTTCAAATTTATGCGTACTCTGCATTTACTCTGCATTTCACTCTGCTTTCAAAAGATTCCATTTATAGTTTTAAATGGAATTTTTTTGAATAAATTTTTCATTTTGGATTCTATTTGCCACTAAACATTCATCGTTTATTCTTATATAATAAATAACACATTCAAAATGATAAGAATATATAGATAAAGAATATTTCTATTGTGTTTCTTCGTACTACATTTTTAATTGAATATAACATTTAAGCATATTAAATAATTAAATAAAGTTATATTTCAAAAAACTGTAAATTTCGATTCTCAAATTTATGCATTTAGCATTTCAATCCGATAGTTTTAAATGAAATTTCTTTCCATATTTCCGAAAAGTTTTCAAGAGATTACAGAGTTTAAAACTGTTATTTATTTATTTTTATTTTTTTAAGTTTTCCAATGACAAAACTCAGACAAGAAAATTTTCTTCTCAAATATTTTTAGATTATATGAATTAATATTAAAGTAAATTCGATGTTAAATTAAAGTTAAATATTCGATGTTATTTTTATAAATTACGGCAATATTCGATTCAAATTTACCAAAAAAAAAAATTAAAATTAATTTATTTACTTTTTACTTCAACTTTGTTTTATAGATCTTATAATATAAATTTAGAATTGTGACATTTAACATCAATAATTATTTTAATTTAACAATTACGTTTTGAATTAGTTTTTACCAGTTTTACAATTAGTTTTTGTTACGTGTGGTGTGAGTGTATTCTTTCAAATATAGTTTATTTTAGAAAATTATACTTGAAATCTAAAAGGTTTAAAAATTGAAAAACTTTTGAAAATCTAAAAATTTTGTTTAAAAACAGCTTTGTTTGGT
Source organism: Caerostris extrusa (assembly GCA_021605095.1). Taxonomy (NCBI): domain Eukaryota; kingdom Metazoa; phylum Arthropoda; class Arachnida; order Araneae; family Araneidae; genus Caerostris; species Caerostris extrusa. The sequence continues at coordinate 78,995 of BPLR01012238.1, forward strand.
GTGAGAGTATTTTTTCATGTATTTTTGTATGTTTCAGAAAATTATACTTTTATTTCATTTAATAATAGTCATATAATTGTAAATATCAATGTAAATGTAAAATTTTTCAAGAATATTTGTATTTAAATATTCATATTTTGTAATCATAATGTTTGTCTTAAATAGCATGTTTTAAACCAAATGAATCTTTGAATACACAGTTAAATAATTTCATTACCAAGATGGTTACGGATCTTCTTCATTGGCGAAGGGTTGTTCTGATCGGAAACCAAGAAAAAGGTAAAAAAAAAATTATATCGCGATCTTTTATTTTTAAAAAACAAAATAAGAAATATAATAAAAAAATTTAATATTAATTTGTATTTAAATTATCTTAAATCTTATGAAATCTTATTTTTATTTTTAAACATCTAAATAGCAATCTGTTAACACCTAAATAGCAATTTGAAGTCGTATCCATTGCAAGGAAAAGGAACTTTATTTTAAAAAGAAACATCAGAATATATATTTTACAGTTCTCCAAAAATCTCCCTTAAGAAATTCAGTCAAAAGGCTGGAGAACAGTCAACTTCCCTCAGCTCATGGTCGATCACCAATCACGATGAAACAACTCATGGTGTAGTCCATATTTCATCTATAATTGTTTCGACCTGTGAAGGTCGCACAAATAAATGCTAATTTCATAAGCCTCATTATACATGACACTGAATATCTGCTATCAAATTTGAGTGGCAGGTTGTTCATATTAATACAAAACATTAATTGCATGTAATATAACTACCCGCAACACTGCTTGTTTGCTGTCAGATATGAGTGATGGGTTGTTATTATGTACTTGTCAAAGAATATGCATTCCTGTCTCCTGTGAATGAAATGCCAAAACTCTTCCCATGAGAAAAAAATGCTACAGTATCCAAAGAAGGATATATCTACTACTTATAATTTTCTACGGGAAAAAAATTGAATGAAAATTATAGCAAAAGAAAATGTATAACAATATACGCAAAAAATAAGTTTAAAAAAGTATCTTTGAAGTCATATCCACTGCAAGGAAAAGAAATTTTATTTAAAAAAAAAAAAAAAAAAAAAAAACATCAGAATATACATTTTACACTTGCTAACAAAAGAAGCACTCAAAAAAAAAAAAAAAAAAAAAAACATATGATATAAATGTAAGCTGGCATGACAGAGCCTTTTTTCCCCCAGTTTACCATTTAGCTTGAGTATGGCAGGTTCGAGTAAGATAGATATGGATCAACTTTCTAACAGCTTATAAATGCAATATCTTATAGACATTACCATCACATTTATGTTTGCCGACATTAATGTTTTATAAATATTTCTATTGCATTTATGTCTATAGGCATTAATTATTATTGTATTTATCATAGTTAAATTATATCACAAATTTCGAACAGGATACATTTTCTGCAAAAAATATTTTACTATTTATAATGTAATCCAAGTGCTGTATTTTTATATAAGTCAAATTACAGTTCAACATATACATAAAAATATGATGTTATCATTATCCTTATTTCATGAATGATAAATATACAATTAATTTTATTATCATATGAAAATTCATTTGCTTCCAAAAAAATTCTTCTTCTTATTGGATGCAGCTTCTTAGATTTTTTCTCGTATTCTTTAAAAGCTATATATGCATGGTACTTTATATACTTTTAAGTACTACCAGCAATGATTCTTTCTCTGGAGAGCTAATGCAACCATTATGAGATAACTTGTACAGTATTAATTTTGATTAAATTAAGTTGTTTATTAATTTATATGTTCATTTCATTTATATCTTTTTACTGGTGTATTTTGCTTGATATTCATTTATAACTTTTCTAACTTGTTGTTGCACTTTTTATCAGATATAGATCCAAACCTTGTTGAATCTCTCTTCAGACATAATGTATCAGTGATATGTTTGACTTCAGAAGCTAAATACACTGTGCACGACCTTATTCGAGATCATGGCAACATACTTGTGTTTCTTCTTCCACCTCATCAAGTAAAATTATATTTTATTTTTATTTGGATATAAAATATTTGATGAGATAAAAAAAAAAAATTTTTACCCACTTTGAAACTTAATAATTTTGATAAATATTAGGTTATTTATAATAATTTTTAATTACAGTGAATTAGTATTAAAGTCTAATTACAAACTTGTACTAAAAAGATAATGGAAATGCTTAATAAGAGCAATAAGACAATGAAAAATAATTATGATAATTGATGTGATTAGTAAAAGGAAATGTAATATCACGAAAATATAGTTCGTAAACGTTAATTATCATAATCATTTTAGACTTAGAATAAAACCAAAGCATTGATCGAGTGGTTTTAAAAGATTTTGTATACATTTTTTAATGGTTGGAAGAAAGAATTAACATTTAAGATTGAATGTATAAGTTTTGGCTCAGGCGAATACTACACTCATGTCCATAAATTAAGGATAATGAAGTTCAGGCGAAGAGAAGAGACAGACGCAAAACAAATTTGACTTATTTGTAAAGTCTATTTATTAAACAAAAGGTAAAAGAGCAAAAAAGATGCTATATGTTTGACATAATTAATAAAAATTGCGATATTTACTCCCGGCGCAAATTTCAAAAAAGAACCTATTTACAAAAAACAGTATAACATGGTTGTATGATGGTTAATATGGAGTATGTCTCCCGGACGATGCAATACAGGCCTTACAACACCTAGGCATGCTGAGTATCAAATTATCAATCTGATCTTGGGGAATATTGGCACCACTCATCAAGCAATGCCCTCCAAAGTTCCGGTTGACAGGTGGGGGAGGGTTGACGGGCTGCAATCGGCCAAGCATATCCACATGCTCTATTGATTGAAGTCCGGTGAGTATGCTGGCCAATCCATACAGGTGATATCCTCCAATTGAAGGCATTCGTCTACAATGTTTGCACGGTGAGGACGGGCGTTGTCATCCATAAACAGAAATTCAACACCCATGGCGCCCCGAAACAAACGTACATGTTGATCCAGAATGACATCCCGATAGATGTGGCCTGTCATCGTTACACTATGAACAGGCAGGTCAGTTCTGGGGGACCAAGAATAATTCTTCCCCAAACGAGCCATCCTGCACCACCGTAACGGTGTCGTTCAATGGCGTTCTCTTGGTGGTAACGGGTACCTGGCTCTCTCCATATGAAAGTCCGGCGAGAATCAGACTGCAAACTAAACCTGGACTCGTCGGAAAACATCACGCCAGACCCCTGTTGCGGTGTCCACAATGCATGCTCTCTACTCCAGGTTAATCGCAGGCGACAGTGAGTTGCGGTAAGTGGAACACATCTGACAGGCCTACGAGCATATAGACCAATGTGCCCTAAGCGTCTGTACATGGTCTGCTTTGAAAATGTTGTACAGGTAGCTGAAGAGAGCTGACGAGACAGGTCTGATGCTGTGCTCCGTCCGTTTCTTTTGGCAGTAACTGCTAAATACCGGTCCTCATTCGGCTTTGTAACTCGGGGGCGACCTGTGCTGTAACATCTACTCACATTACCATCATCTTGGAATCGTTGCCGAAGCCTGTAGATGACACTCTGGGCGATTCCAAGTTCCTCGGATACTTCCAGCTGGGTATGTCCACATTCCAGTCGTCCGATAATTCAACCACGTAAAAAAAAAATCATCCAAATTTCCTTTGTGCCATAACTATGCGGTTATTGCACTGAAAGACTTTTAACGCGCTTGTGAACAATTTTACTTCTTTGCTACCATTCCTTATATACCCCCTCTCTTACACTCGTCATTGTAACGTACTATCCGCGCCATCTGGTGGTTTTCTGTAATTTGCATATTCTTCTTTTTCAAGAGATGATAATACAGGTGAAATTTTTATTTTAGAGTTCAATTTCTGTGTGATTCTGAATTATCCTTAATTTATGGACATGAGTGTATATGCACAATTTATACAATAATTTTTTTAAAGAAGGAGGCACACGATAGGTGGTAGGAATATCTTTTGTCAGTAAGTACTTGAGTAGATCACAGAAAGGTTTTCGGCCATTATTATCCTTGTTGAAACATCACAGTTGGTAAAATAATTGATATAAAATATTATTTAATGATATAATAACAATACAATATATAATTATTTATAGTAATTAATTGTATGTTTTTCTATTCATACAACTCAATTATCAGCAGACAATTATAACGGCAGCTAATTGCATAAAATGATGATGGGCAATCGATATATTATCCTGAAGGCTAAAAGAGGTCTATACTAGTCAGCGGATAATATAGTTCAACAGCTGTATACTAAATCAGACCTTATAATGGCCACACGCTTTAATAAATGTAGTCTATTCGCCCACCATCTTGATCACTGCATCTTATTGGTAACTGTCCATCTATAATCTGCTGCTGAATATAGGTAGATGGTGCCAAGCAACCATTGGAGTTAGTCTTACTAAAAAACATCTGCTTGTTATGATTAAACTTATAATACCATAAATATAGGGATAAAACAATCCTAATCTGTTGATAAAAAAAAAATTTTTGTTTGATTCCACAACTTAGGCGTTCTAGGCATTTGTTTAGTAGTATGCTTTCCTCATTAAAAATCAAAATACAGAGACAATACTTTGTTGTCTCTGTATTTTTGATTTTCAAGTGTCCCAAATGATTTCTTGCAATGTTACGGCAAAAAAATATCATTGCTGAAAGTTTTTTGCACACCATAATAGGAAATGAGACTACAAAGTTTTATGAGTTATTTTTTAAAATCAATTCCAGAAAGTGTGTCAAACGATAATATACAACATATATTATTAATAACATGTCAGCTTACTTTCTCAAATATATTATCTGCTTAGACAAAAAAGAAATTTATTTGCTGATAATAAATAATTTGCTTCATCTGTTGTTGCGAATTGCAAAAGCGATTGTTCGAACAACAAAAAAGTTTTACAAATAATAATATTAATGAAACTTTTTTTTATATATAAACTGTAACTGGTGATGAAACTTAATGCTTTACTTATTATGTGGCTATAAAATAGCAAACATATATTTTGGAAAAAGTTCAATACAAAACGTTTTCTTAAATTTTGTATAAAGATACTTTAGTGAAATTTTAGATTGGAAGTGACTATTTAACAAGATTTTTTTGCAATGAACAGATGGTGAACAAATTCAACAAAGAAGATATAGTTTAGTCATATATATAACTTTCGATCAAATATTTCAAATGTAAGTTTAATATTTGCAAACCGTATTGTCCTATATTTTTTGTTGAATTGCTTTTATCCATCGATTATTACTATTATGTGTTTAATATGACATGCTGTATTTAAACATAATGTTTTAGTTTATCGATTTCTTTCTTCTAGGTGTTAATAAACAACTTAATCGACAGCTGTCGTATCAAGTGGATAATTTTACTTCCAGAAAATCATTCCTCTAATGTATCTCCTCTTCAAATATTTCATTCCATTAGAAGCTTATATACATTATTCATATCATCTGATAATATAGGGAACTTCCTGATACAGGTCAATTAAACCTTTTTTTCTCTTGTTACAAATAAGTTAATCAAAGAAATAATTATGTACATAGTTTTAACCTCACTAAATTACTTATAATAATGTTATCGTAATTTATTTATTCTTTCTGGAAAATATTAAATGCGATTTTTAAATATTTTTCAGAATTACTTTAATCATTTAATTATGTGCTAAACTCAGGAGGTTCATAGTTGTTATGTAAAATATTTCTATTTGAAAATGAATTTGTATTAATTTATATTTTTTAAATATACTATATATAATAATTCACAAAAGTAAACTTTGTATTGCAGATTGTCCGTTGGAAAATTGAATATACGTGTAATTCACAAATTTTTTTGTTGAAATTAAATGTGAATACAAGCATAACTAAGTCAAATAAAACTAGTTTGGGTATAGTTAGGCTCAATTAGCTGGTTGGGTATCAGTCAAGCCTAACAAACCTATAGGAAAAATCTGACAGCAATCCATTTTCTTTCTTTCTTTTTATAAACTACAAAGATATATCACTAACAAATTATAATTTTTCTGTATATCATTTTAAAAGTACTATTACTTCTCGATTTTATTGAATATTTTTGTTTCAAATTTTTAGATTAAGTTATAACTTTATAAATGAAAGCAAGCAATAAGAGAATTTGAATAAACTATGTACTATTAATATAAATAACTAATATTAAATGGAATAAATAAATAAATGAGTTAAAATCCCCATATATTCGGTAGCAAAAAATGTTTATATGTATCTTTATGCATACAAACCCAAAAAAGTCAAAAAGTTTAAATTTTAATCACTACAGTCCTACCTTCAATTGGCTGCATTTTGTGAGTAATGGTATTTCTCAGTATTTTTTTGTACAAATTGTCTCAGTACCAAGTTCACTCATTTTACGCACTGATGCAACTATAGGGGTCAGTAAGCCTAGATGTAAGAGAAGTAGAATACCTCGAGAAGGATAAGAGTACGTTTAAACGTCTTAGAATCGCACAGAAATGTCGGGGCGGAAATGCTTTTCTGGTGAGGTAATATATACAAAAAACACTACAAATGGAAATTTACCATGTAAGGAATATACGGTTTATTAATCAACGTATATCAACAAAATATCATAGTCATAACAAAATAAAAGTAGTGGTAACATAGTAAAACGTAGTAGTAACAAAAGTTACGGTTATTATTAACAAAATCCATGACCATTAGTAACAAAAGTTAGGGTCATTAGTAACAGAAGGTGTAGTCATTAGTAATAAACGTTAACTATGAATCATGTCTTTATCACGGGGAAACCTACCCTATAGTTGGACATCCTGGAATGGTGCGTTTTTACTCACTTATTTGAACTTTGTATTGTCCTGTACCGAACCTAGCACAATTTCCTCGATGCCATGTCTGTAGCTTATACCCTTTCATTCACGATTCATGACGGCTCTTTCCAGAAATTATGAATTGATCATGATCATAACGATTTTATGAACATTGCTACAGGTGTTTAAAGAGAATATGGATGAAATACGCCTCATCGGATATGGTTTTGCGTACGAGCTTTCTGGGATTTGCTCATTTCATCCCACCTCCCAGTAAGCCAGATGCTAGTTCTGCGTTCGCAGGATCACTCATCCTACTTCCAGTGTATCACTGTAAGAACGCGCAAAATTTCCGCACCCATTTAACGCATCTGGAAAGTATTTCCGACCCAACATTGCTATGCGATTGCGAATTATTTAATTGTACGTGTGTGTGTGTGTGTGTGTGTGTGTGTGTGTGTGTGTGTGTGTGTGTGTGTGTGTGTGTGTGTGTGTGTGTGTGTGTGTGTGTGTGTGTGTGTGTGTGTGTGTGTGTGAAATGTTTTTATCAGTATGTTCATAATTTATCAATTAATGAAGGATGGCGTACTACATTTGCTGTGAACCTGTTCAATACACATAGTGCACATTAATTGTAATTTATTTCACTCTATTTACTTACTATTACAGGTGCCGAATATTAAGAATAACAGCCTAGAAACTGTGAATAAATGGAATCCGTCAAGAGGATTTAAAAACAAAGCTTCATTTCAATCTTGCACCCATCAAGCCTTGAAGCCGCTCCGTGTAGCCATGGAAAAGCATTTTCCTTTCTACAAACTATCTAATGGAAGCACCCCAGCAAAAGGATCTGACATTAGACTTCTGAAAGACTTGGCTCAAGTTCTTCAATTCTCGTAATGTATAATTCTAATATTATTTCTGATGAACACTTCATCTTTCTGTGGGTACAGAAGGTTCTAGCGTAAAATCCTTCGAAACATTTTTATGGTAACCATTATTAAGATCCATCTATAATTTTCTCGATTTTTATAATTTTGAAATGAATGAGGTGTCGTTTAAAGGATGAACTCCCAATCAAAAGTAAAAATAGTTTCAGCTGAACTAAAATTAGATCACTGGAATCGGACTTTTTCCTAAAAAGCAGTCCAATATAAATCTCAATTAAAATAAAAATAAATTTCCCATTTTAAATGTATCATTATCCATTTCATGCATTATTTTTTTTTTTTTTCTTCTAATGCAGCTGTCAAATAGACCGTGATCTTTCGCCATAAGGGCTGCACCGGTGTTACTCACTTTGCATCACCCAGGAGGCGCGTGTAACTTGAAGGTAAGCCACGGACGCGGAGTAACAATGCCCCCGCAGCTCTCTACGATCCTATTAGGACCGGGACCTACGGCTTAAAGTGATTCCGAACCACTACAAACACCCATGGCAAAGCCGGGATTTGAACCCGATACCCGTGGGTACTGAACGCCAGAGCACTAGCCATTCGGCCATCAGGCCTCATTTCATGCATTATAAATTTATATATTATTGAAAAAATAAGAGTAGCGAATCTAACAATATACCATATGTTTATTATTACCAAAAGTTATAGTTATGGAAATTAATATACATACATTGTTTCATACGATCCAGGTTTTTTTGTTATTTTGTTCCGTAGTACATTTTTTTCATTAGTTAGAGTGAGTTCTTCAGTTAACCTTTGCAAGCATGATTTATATAGTTTCCAAGATTTTTTTAATTAATTTAATTCAAATTATTTTATTTTAGTTGTAAGAATCTCTTCCTTCTTAATATTCTCCTTGATATTGCAAATATTTTTAGCTTTTATGCTGCTATGCGTTTGGCTTCTGAGTTTTTGAATATTATAGGTTATTTTTCAAAAAAAACTACAATTACTGTAGATTGACACTGGCCCTTAATGTCACAATGATTTAAAATGTAAAAAATCCTTTAAAATGAAAACTGGGAAGTGTACATCCTTTTTCAATTCCAAGTATTAGTTCACACTCTCCCTATATATATTTTTATATATCTTGTTCAAATTTTCAGTCGTTAATAAAATACTTATTCTTCATCCACTCAAGTTCAAATACATTTTTTTTAAAATTTGTAGTGAATGACACTTGATGTTAATACAGTTTTTTTTCAAATATTAATTTATTAATTAAATTTAATTAATTAATTTCAGTTTTATATGGGAGAGAAAAATTTATCTTTTATAAGATATTTAGCAGGATATAAATTTAGGAATAAATACCATCAGTGACGAAGCTCGTAGATTGCTGGAAAAAAAAATTCAGGTTTTTCTTTCATTCTGAGTTCTAGTCTGAGTCAAGGAGGGAACAAAATGGAAGAAGAAACATGTGAATAAATTAGTGAGAGAGAGAGAATTTTTTCTAACTTAAAAAAATGAATGAGAATTATTTATGAAGGACTTTCTGCAATATAGTGAAAAAAAATAGGAATTACTTTTTTAAAAAAATTTATATTACTTGTTTCTTTATATGAGCTTCTCTGCTTGCAAGTTTATCGTGTTCATCCACTTTTGCTTCAAAAGTGAATGAACACGATAAACTTGTAAGCTTGTAAACTTCAGATTTCAAACTGAGTGCCCCAATTCTGAAACTTACCCTCTATTTATGAGGCAGCTCAAGACACTATTTATTCTTCCAAATAGAGATGGTCGAATCCGTATTATTCTTTCTTAAATCAAAGGAGGAATCCGGTGGGCTAACAACCAGAAAGATTTAGGCTTATGAATATAAATTTAAAATTAAAAATAAAGTGTCATTTGAAGTATAATTTAAAGAGCAAATTTAATTCTAGTATTCTTTCTATCTGAAATAAATTCTAACTATTAAAGTAAAGAGGAAATGTTTATATTTTGGAAAAAAAGAACCTAATTTTATGACAATCTTTTCACGTTCTTTGTTATTATATATATTTGTGAAACTATTTCATGGACATTTTATAAAACACATATTATATAAAGATTTACAGCAAATTTTAAGAGAGACGCCCTGTCTGTCTCAAAAATAATTTAATAAGTTCAAAAACTGGAAACAAAAAAGGTTCATAGGCATTAAAGATTTTTTTTTTTTTTTCAATTCCTTCTATTAGATCACACTCTCCTATATATATCTTGTTCAAAATTTCTATCGTTCATAAAATACTTTCTATTCATCCACTCAAGTTCAAATACATTTTTTTTTAACTTATAGTGGAAGACAGTTGATGTTAATATAGTTTTTTTTTCCAAATATTAATTCATTTATTAAATTTAATTAATTAATTTTAGTTTTTTTTTTAGATTTAAGTTGCATATATCAACCAATAGATGGCGCCAGATAAACTTAAAAAAAATGAATGAAAATTATTTATAAAGGACTTCCTGCAATATAGTGAAAAAAAAAGTAGGAATTGACTTAAAAAAAAAAATTTTTTATATTACTTGTTTCATATTACGTAACATTTATTTTCAGATACAAGCTTGTTCATCCTTCTGATGGTAGCTGGGGAAATCTCAACGGTACAGAATGGACCGGAATGATTAAAATGCTCGTTAAAAATGTAAGGTATAATAATTTATTCCAGAAATTCCTATTTATAACGAATTCAAACAACACTAATTTTTATCTTTTAACAGAAAGCTGATATTGCAATGTCTGGTATGACTATCACATATGACAGGTATACTGCAGTGCGTTTTAGTATCCCTTATGCATTCGATAGAATAACTTACGTGACTAAAAAGCCATCCCAGAAACCAAAAACATGGGCAATATTTTGGCCGTACACCCGACAAGTAAGAATAGCACTTTTAATTTTTTTTTTTTTCCCGTATGTAAAGTAAAATGAAATTTTGTAAACATGACTGAAACTGTGTGGCACAAGCTTTTAAATTTAGCAATGATTATCATCATCAGGGCACAACAGCCCCATGGTGAGTCAAGGCCATCTGCCTACTCGCAGATTTCTAGGCAGGAGATGTTTTTTGTTTTTACGGGGTATGGTTGTCAAACCTGCGCTCAACGTATAACAGTCATATTAGATCGGGACTTACTTTTTAAAGTGGATCCCGAACTACTACAAACATCCACGGCACCGTCGGGACTCAAACCCAAAATCTGTGGCACCAAGCACCAGAGCGCTGATAAAGCAATGATACAGTTTAAAAATGACTTTTTATATGATATTTTGCGAAGTCGATTTTTAAATAGCGACAAATAAATAATATTTTCTAATGACAGTAGTAGTAGTCAGGTGGGCTGAAAAGTTCGTAGGCTAGCATAGAAAAATTATTCAGAATATTCATTTATTATTCAATATAGTTGCCTTCGAGGGCGATACAACGATTATAGCGGTCACAATTTGTCGATACCATTTTTTACAGCACGATTTGTCTTTTGCCTCAAAAATAGCTTCAGTTTCGCCGATTAACTCTTCATCGGCGCGAAATTTCTGTCCAGCGAGCATCCTCATGAGGTCTGAAAAAGGAAAAAGTCGCTGGGGCCAAATCTGGAGAATACGGTAGATGTGGAAGCAATTCGAAGCCCAATTCAGGAAATTTTGCCATCGTTTTCATTGATTTGTGACACGGTGCATTGACTTGATGAAACAGCACTTTCTTCTTCTTCAAATGAGGCCATTTTCCGCGATTTCGTCTTTCAAACGCACCAATAACGCTACGTAATAGTAGCTGTTTATGGTTTTTCCCTTTTAAGATAGTCAATGAATATTATACCATGCGTATCCCAAAATATTGATGCCATAACCTTGCCAACCGACTTTTGCGTCTTTCCACGCTTTGGAATCGGTTCATTACGTGCAGTCCATTCGGCTGACTGTCGATTGGACTCCGGTGTGAAATGATGGAGCCATGTTTCCTCCATCGTCACATATCGACGCAAAAATTCGGGTTTATTACGATTGAACACCTCCAAACACTGCTTAGAATCATCAATTCGTTGTTGTTTTTGTTCGATTGTGAGCTCGCGCGGCACCCACTTTGAAAAGAGCTTTCGCATATTCAAATATTCATTCACGATATGTCCAACACGTTCCTTTGATATCTTTAGGGTCTCAGCTATTTCAATCAACTTCACTTTACGGTTATCAGAAATTATTTTGTGGACTTTTTGATGTTTTCGTCGGTAACAGCCTCTTTGAGGCATCCACTGCGTGCATCGTCCTCGGTGCTCATTTCGCCTCGTTTAAATTTAGCAAACTCTCTAGTCTCTATACTTCTACGGTTGATTTTCCTGGTGCAAAGTCCGAATAATGCTTATCAAGCCAAGCCTTGGCTTCAATAGTATTTTTTTTTTTTTTTTTTTTTGCTGAAAAGCAATGCTTTATTAACACACGAAATTCCTTTTTATCCATTTTTCAAACTAACAAAAGTTGCTTCACTAAAAATGCTATAACTCACATACTAATAGTGAAACAGCTATCAAATTTATACACGTGTCTTTTGAAGGTTAGGGCTAACTAAAAATCATATGGATTTAATACAAGTAGCGCCATTTATGTGTCAGCCTACGAACTTTTCAGCCCAACTGTTTTAAAAATGATACTTTAATAAATAGTAACATTTTATTCATTAATTAGGAATTGCCATTGTCCAACAGAAATTATCCTTGTTGATGGAATGAAGAGCTTTTTTCAATAACTTAAATAGCCAGAATTACTTTTCATTAGCAATGGATTCATTTTAAAAGAATCTTAATATTAAAATAATATTAATATAATTAATATTATTATTCCTTAATATTATTATTGTTAATTAGTTTTTACCTGCTACTAGGAAGCCAATCTACCAATAGATGGCGCCAGATAAAATTAAAGAAAAAAATGAATGAAAAATTATTTATAAAGGACTTTCTGCAATATAGTGGGGAAAAAAAGTAGGAAATGACTTTAAAAAAAACATTTTTATCTATTACTTGTTTTAAATCAAAGTAGTGGAATTCATCTCTTTGGATAGGGAAGGCTTTTTGCAATTGATTTCAACAGTTATTTAGCAGTGCTTCACAGCCTTGGTATTAGGTGAGGTATAACGCCAGTAGATTCAATGCTTCGAATAGAAAGGATTTGATATTAGCAGTTGATTTTAACGCCTGTTAAAAAAATTCAACTCTTTGACAGGGTAAGATTATTTAGTTTAAAACACAGAGTTACATTCAATTTAATTTCAGTTAAACTCTCTTACTCGCGGTTGCTTTATTTTTAATTCCACTTAAGATTAGTATATTTAAAACTTAAAGCATTTCTAGGTTTAAATAGTTACAATTTTTTTTATTTATTGTTTGGACTTTTTGTGTTTTATCATTTTTAAATGTTTTTGCATTATTAAATTATAGAAACCTAATACAGTGAGTATTTTACAAATGAGATTGCTCCAATCGCCTAGATGATAGGTTGCGATGATATAATATAATACACATAGGACATGATATTATGTAAAACATATATTTTTATTAATTCTAATTGATCAATTTTATTAATTTTTTATGAACAAAACTAATTATAAAGAATGTTATCTAAAACTGAGAAATGATGAATCTTTTTTGTTTGTAATGTAAGAAATATTAAAAAAAAATTCTGCTAAAAGGGTTTTTTTTTAGAGAATATAGTTCACAGTTGGATTATCAGATTGGTTTTTATGCATAAATTTATGATTGCCATCTTTTCTGATATGTATTTAAGACAAAATTATTAATATTTAAGTATGAAAAAAAATTTATATATTCGAAACCATATATATTTTATCAATCGTTTGTCAAAGAATCTCTATAATCTGTTTATAATTATAAAGAAATCTTTTATTTTATTTAATTAATCAACATGTTCGTTGTGATCAAAAATTTCTAACAACAAATATTTTCTAAAAATATCTTTTAACATAAAATTGTAAGAAATGAAACTAAATCAAAACATACTTTTTAATTATTTTAGTGTATTATAATGAATTATGACTGTTGAGCGTTGGGCGTAGAGCTGGCAACCCTACCCCGTAAAAAGAAAAACATCTCTCGTCTCGAAATCTACCAGTAGGTAGACAGCCTTGGTCCACACTGGGCTGTTGCGCCAATGATGATGATGATAATGAATTAGAAAATTTAATTTTCTGTCCATGAAAACAAAATTTAATGCAACTATTGGATGCACAAATGTTACACAAAAATGAAACATTTTTCTTAGAAAGTCTCTAAATAAATTTAATCTATGTTATAAATCAAATTAATTATGTTGATTGTTTCGTATTCATGCACGTAATTTAACCACATATTTAAGTATTATCTGTTAAATTTAGCATCTGAAATTAAGCGTTAATTTATATTACCAATAATGGTTAACACCATTAACGAAAATTATATTTTTTATTCTAACGTCTACGGTGTGAAACGACTCAAAGCAAACATCCTGCAACAATTGCCGGAAGGATCCAAGCTGGAGGAGGGAGCATTATGGTTTGGGGAATGTTTTCCTGGCATTCACTGAGTGCACTCATCATTGTGGAAGGCATGATGGATTAGCACAAGTACGCATCTGTCCTTGTAGACCATGTCCACCCCTACATGCGAATTATTTTTCTTCAGAATGATGGCATCTACCAGCAAGACAATGCGAGGTGTCCTACAGCTCGCAGTGTATGTGCGTGGTTCGAAGAGCGCCAGAATGAGTTTACCGTACTCCCCCTGGCCAACAAACTTTAAACCCAATCGAAAATCTGTGGGACCACCTCGATCGGGTTGTTCGCGCCATGGATCCTCAACCGCGTAATCTGGCGCAGCTGGCCACGGCACTGGAGTCGGCATGGCTCAACATTCCAGTGATCACCTTCAGAAACCTAATTGATTCTCTTCCTGCACGTCTCGCAGCGGTCCGCTCTGCCAATGGTGGTTATTCTGGCTTTTGACAGGTGGTCACATTAATGTGACTGGACTGTGTATAATCAACGTAATGTAAGTGAAATGTAACATGTAACAGATTTTAAATCAAAAATTTAGATCAAAGTAAGATTTTAAAAGATTTGTAATATTTTTAAATCGTGTAAGATCATATAAAATCTTAAAATCAAACTAATCATTCTTCTTTTTTGGATACTTTTTTTAAAAAGTAGAATTATTTTGTCAATCACAATATAATCTTCGGACAATCATAACGCGATGTAAATATTCAAATGAACAAGTTTTTTTAATTACTTCATTCTACTATTTAAAAAATTGTTAACTATTAATTGAGATCTTATTTTTTTTTTTCAGGTTTGGATATTTATAGCTGCATCTGTTCTTTTAGTGTCGATTCTCATGAATTTTCTGAGAAATGCAATGAAATCCCCTAAAAGACCCAAGAGTGAACTCAAAGATACTGCCCTGTATATGTTTCAAGCATTGCTAAGCCAAGGTGATATTAAGACTACATTTAAATATCTGTTTAAAAATACACAGTGTGTTTACAAAGTTTTAGGATTAAATTTGCATAAAATCAAAATAGGAGAAACCCCTTTTTATCTTCAAACCACAATCAATGGACTTAAATTATTTTTTAATTTAGCATTTGATATGCATTTCTCCGTCTGTGCACAAGCTCAGGCTTCAGGTTCGAATTCTGACGGTGGCATGGATGTTTGTAAGTGGTTCGGAATCTACATTAAACTTTAGGTCCTGGCCTAATTAGCCTAAAGTGTGCATAAATTGACCGTAGAACGACAAACCAAACCAAATCGTCTGTGCACAAGCCCAGGCTTCAGGTTCGAATCATGGCGGTGGCATGGATATTTGTTAGTGGTTCGGAATCCACATTAAACTTTAGGTCCTTTCCTAATTAGCCTAAAGTGTGCACAAATTGACCATAGAACGACAAACCAAACCAAATCAAATCTGTCAACGCATTGCTTGGACGCTGTTGGCGTGCCATTTGCTCATCTGAATGAACTGGTTTTCGGTATTTTTGAACACATCTACTGATTGCATGCCCATTTTGTAATTCAGGTAGTCATCAGACTGCATGACTACTTGATTGGAACAGCTATAATTACTGAGTGTAGTCGCTTCAATAGTTTGCTAGCAAGTATAGTACAGACTACTTACACGGCTTTTGTTAACTTCGCAAAATTAATATCTTTTCAAATTTCCTCAAAGCCGTTGTTATACGACGGCATTAAACAGTTCAGTCACATTAATGTGACCACCACCTACTTTCGACGTCAAAGTGAAATAACCAATCACAAAAGGCAGGTGGCAGCACATTGCAGTGGAGTGTATATAAAAAGTTCCACTTAATACCACATTCCACACTCCACTTAAAGCTAGAATATACAAGAGTGTATATTCTGGCTTTTGACAGGAAATCACATTAATGTGACTGAACTGTGTACATTCTTCAATTTTGTCAGGCAATGAGAGAAAAAAATTTTTACAGTTTCCTGGTGATGACTTGGGCAGGAGCAGCTTGGAGAATAGCTTGTTAGATTTCAGAATTAAGAGCAACAGACGAAGCCGAAAGAAAAGCTTTAATTTCCAAGGATGGGACCCAATAAATTTGTAGGCGAAAAGTCCTTCTGTTGAGCTCGATGAAAGAATGCCATCAGAATTCAGGATGTGTCATCCCTGAAAAGATCTGTTCCGACTCGGAGTAGCACAAGCTGGAAATTGTGCAATAGGACCATAGTGCGCCTTGGGTAATGTCAAATCTACTAGCGTTATAGTGGCAAATGACTTCAGATCAAAATTTTGAGAATAATTCATTTCTTCTTGTTCAAATTTTCAATCATTTTTTCAAATAACTTGATGTTAATACAGTTTTTCAAATATTGTTCAGTAATTAAATTTAATTAATTATTTTTAGTTTTTTAGACTCGTTGCATATATCTACCAATAGAAAAAAAAACCAATGTAAAATTATACTTGTTTTTTTCAAATAATAGTAAAAATTAACCAATTTAAATGAAATGGAATGTTTATATTTTCAAAATGCCACGTACTTCGGCGAAAAGTCATTTGTCCAAGAACGACAGATATGCAGTAAATTCAATGTTATGCATGAAAGCCTGTTGACTCTGCATCATTTGCATTTGAAATTCGATGCATTCCTAAAATTTGGAACGAAAATCCTAGGGTAGAATCTGTGAGCGCACGCTTTTAAGACTTAAATAAAATGAATTTCTATCCAACAGATCTGTCGCACCTATCCCCATCATAAAGAAGATAACTTCCAAATCGACTGTAGTATTTGATATTCCTATCCGTCAGACCCCTACGAAAAAAAAAAGGAAAAAAATTAATTAGATTATTAATTTTTTTGAAAATATATATATATATACAGTCCTGTCATATTAAGGTGACCACCTGTCAAAATCCAGAATATACACTCTTGTATATTCTGGTTTTAAGTGGAGTGTGAATTTGGTATTTAAGTGGTATTAAGTGGAATTCTTTATATACACTCCACTGCAATGTGCTGCCACCTGCTTTTAGTGGTTATTTCACGTTGACGTCGAAAAGTAGGTGGTGGTCACATTGATGTGACTGGAGTGTGCATGTTTTCCAATGTTGGGCCTGTTGGGCCTGAAATCATTTGCCTCTACAATGAGTAACGTAGCAAATTCAGCTTTTATCCAAGATGCACCAGATGGGCGAGCTACACTACAGCCGAAGAATTTTACCTACCTACAAATTTATCGTACCTCAAAAGTTCCTTTTTGGTCGAGCTTCAAACCAAGCTCCTTTAATTATGAAGCTCAACACAATGTCCACTAGGCCATATTTATGATTTTCTGATAATAATAATTTTTCATTAAAGTTTTACATGACCAAAATAAATATGCATGGTATAAAACCTGTTTTTATTGTATGCTAGGTTATTACAATGCTTCAGAGGTTCGTTGTAGAGTACTGATGACATTTTGGTGGATATTCTGCATAACTGTTGTAGCTGGATACAATGGTAGTCTAATGTCCTTCATGGCACATCCAGGATTCAATCCTTCGTTGGATACAGTATCCCAGCTAGTGAACGCAATTCGCACCAAAAACTTTGCTGCTGGCACAATTGAGGATTCGGCTGATTACTCAATTTTTAAAGTAAGTTTATATATATAATTCAGAAAATATTTGTAAGAATCAAAGTGTTTATTTCAATTATTATTATTGAAATGATTTATTAATGGTAAGTATATAACAGGTGGGCAGAAAAGTTCCTAGGCTTACACATAGATGGCGCTACTAGTATTAAATCCATATGATTTTTAGTTAGCCCTAACCTTCAAAAGACATGTATATAAATTTGACAGCTGTTGCACTATTAGTATGTGTGAGAAGATTCGCTGGCATTTGAAACAGATCGATTTGAGAGCAAGCATCTTTCAGTATCTACATCTCCATCATTTTTGACTTCAACCGAAAAATATTGACTGGTCGGTAGAGAGAAGTATTGTACTTGTACAACTTAGTGAGTGTTGTTATGTTTTGTTCTGATGGATCGTGAAGAAGAAATCCGTGGTTTAAATGACTTAATTCAGCAGATGCAGGAATATAGTGCTACTTTTTCCCCATTTCTGCAAGAACGCGCCTCGATGGAGAATAATTCTCCTCAGGATTGCACAATGCTGGCACTTGACCATGACGAACCCTTGGAGGCATCCAACTCTCAGGTAACTCCTGCTCCTGTACTCTCGGATGCTGATATCTGCATGAAAATTACTGCTGCTACCCAACACCTCAATGAACACCGGAAGCTACATGATCTCGCTAACCAAGCCATCACGCATCAGCAGATCCTGATGGACGCTGGACTCGTAAATGAGAAAACAATTAAGGCCTCAGCTGCTACACTGAAGAAAGCTGAAGAAGCTGTAACTGAAGCTGAGAGCAAGGTAAGTGGGCTTGGTCTCAGTCCAATTGTAAATTGTGCACGGCATAGTACCGCTAGAGTTAACTTAAAAAATAAAAAACCTAAGCGACCAGCTAGCTCCGCAACTAATGATGATGGTTATACAATTCCTGCTAAAAAGCACACCGCGAAAGTCCATGCTCCTAAGGCAAATATCAACTCATTAGATACATCTAATAAGTATGCTAAACTTGATGTTGATGAGAACGCTGAAGAAGAACTTCGCGGGATTCAAGAACCAAAAATGCCACCTATCATGGTAAAATATTCAGATAGTTTGAAAGGACTGAATGCTGAGATCAGCAAGTAAGAATTAAACTGGCCGGTGAACACCTTAAAATCTTTCCCAATAATTCGGACAATCATATGTTAATCACTAACTATTTAAAAAACTCCCAGACGGAGTACTATGTAATTACACCTAAGAATTTAAGACCGCTGAAAGCTGTCTTGAAAGGCCTACCGGTAAGCTACAATGTGAATGAAATCTCTGCTGGATTGGCTGAACTTGGTCTACAGATCGATGAGGTCCGTCAACTAACCAATTTGAAAACCAGAGCTCTAATTCCAGTCTGGCAGTTAGTGTACAAAAAATCTGAAGTAAATTCGAAAATTTTTGAAGTAAATCGGCTGCTCCACTTCTCAGTGCGAGTTGAAAATTTAATCGGAAGCCTGGTGCTTCCCAGTGCTTTCTTGTAATTTGTTTCACCACTCGGCAAAGAACTGCCATTATAAGAAGAGATGTCTCAAATGCGGAGGTGAACATTACCTCAAAGACTGTACCATAAAAGAACGGATTGAAAATCCTAAGTGTATTAACTGCCACCAGATGGGGCACCTTGCCGCTTGGCGAGGTTGCCCAAAATTCCCGAAGCCACGCCTTCCACCCAATCGCAACGCGGAACTTCCTAAGAGCACTTTCGCCAGCCGAAAAGTCACGCCCGGTGTATCTTATGCAAGTTTCTTGCATGGACCGCCGCCAGCTACTCCGACAGTGATTTCTGAACCCCATAATATCTGGGCCAATTTTGATCATGACACGGCTGCCAAAACAGTTTATGTATTGAAGGAAGTAGCCAACATCTTTAATATGTTAGGAGGTCTCGACAACTTCTACAGTCAGTTAAAAAACGCAAATTCCCCCACTTGAAAAATTTCAAATAATTGCCAAATGTTATGGCCAAGGTACTCCATAACCAGAATGATGATGATTAGTATGTGAGTTATAGCATTTTTAGTGAAGCAACTTGTGTTAGTTTGAAAAAATGGATGAAAAGGAATTTCGTGTGTTTAATAAAGCATTGCTTTTTGGCGAAAAAAAATACTATCGAAGCCAAGGCTTGGCTTGATAAACATTATTCGGACTTTGCACCAGGAAAATCAACCGTAGAGAAGGGGTTCGCATATATATATATATATATATATATATAATTGTGTATAATCACAGATAGATCTTTTTGAAAATATTAAAACAAAAGTCTTGTGTGTGTGACTAATCCTCAGAGTCCTGCAGTGCGGGACGAACGTCCCATGAATAGTCTACTCATGAATGGAGGGAAAGGGGGCATCTTCTGTTGTGATGAAGCGCCCGTAGGTAAAAGTCTGACTTGGTTTCGAGGCGCTCTTACAGTAATGACCGGGACCTATGGCTTAAAGTGGATTCCGAACCACTACCAACATCCATGGCACCGCCGGGTCGCGAAACCGAAACCTGTTGCACCGAGCTCTAGACACTCGGCCATTCATGCCCACGAAGTTCTTAATCGCGCCCAACTAAACAAAGAAATGGAAACAAAAAAATTCTTCATATATTGCCATAATATTATTAAAAATGCAATTTATTTTAAAGAAATCGAGTAAAACCCATATTTGGTTGCTATTTTTATAAAAAGAATTTGTTCTGGTGTATGGACGAGGAACACCACATTCCATAAAAAAGTAAAGTAGAGACTTATAAAGAATATGAAGCGCCTTAAGCCAAAAATTCCGCAATGAAATTTTGTTTTCTGCTGCATTACAATACGTCGTTAGGGGGCCTGATGGCCGAGTGACTAACGCTCTGGCGCTTGGTACCACAGGTTTTGGGTTCGTATCCCGGCGGTGCCATGGATGTTTGTAGTGGTTCGGAATCCACTTTAACCCCTGTAGGTCCCGGTCGAATATGATCGTAGAGCGTCGTGTAAGTATACTCGCATCAGTAGCATATCTTCAAGCTATAGGTGCCCTCTGGGTAATGCTACATGAGTAACGGCGGTGCAGCATAAAGATTAACTGTCTCTGTATTGTCAGCTGCATTAGAACAACAACATGTCTTCACACAATTCATTCTTGTTACGTGGTTTCTAGCAATGAATACTCTCAACCTTTATTCTTCAGATTTGACATTTTTGCACTTGCTTCTGCAGATGAAGTCTCCCTTCAAAGGTCATTATTATTATTGGGTATTGAGAATACGACACGTAATTACAAATAATATTCCAAAGAATGAATTCTGTGATGGAATTTAAAAAAATTCTATGAACATGACGGATAATGAAGGCAAAGAAGGAAAGACTTTATTTTCAATTTTTTATACAAGTTTAGTTCTGAAATTTTACAAACACAATGTGTATCACTTAGCTTATTCAAACATGTAGTACTATAAAAGTTCAAATTATTTTTATTGTAGGACTCAAATGAAAAGGATCTTCTCGTCATCTTGAAATCAATGAATTCGGACTCGCGTAATCTAGTACATCATGATTTAAATGGATTACACGAGTGCTTAAAACGCGATTATGCTTATATTGGCGGGGAATTGACAGTTCGAGCTGATATCTGGGATCTAAACTCTTTTCGTTTGCCAAGGATTCCTTTCTACAATATGGATATGCCATTGCATTTGCTCCTAACTTTGATCATATAGACATTTTTAATAAGAGGTATGTCACGTTTTGTATAACTTTTTTTAACAAATTGAATATATCATCAAATAGATGCTAGAGATATATTTTTTTAATGAAATCTATACGTGTACTAATGTTATTCCATATTATAAATAAAGACTCAATAATCTGCCTTACTTATATGAAAATTCAAAAATTACGGTAACAAGCGCTTTAAGAGACAGGGTTGATTCTATTGGCAGATATATGGAGCACAGTAGTAAGATAATTATAAACATTATTTTCCAACTGTCCCCATGCTTATTCCAAACATATCCAACGATATACCAAAATTTCGATTATTGCGTATAAAAAAAATCAAGTATAATGAAACCCCATGAAAACATCTAATGATGGCTTGATGAATATTGTATATTTTATATAAATCGTTTACTACCCATGTACT
This sequence comes from Caerostris extrusa, assembly GCA_021605095.1. NCBI lineage: Eukaryota > Metazoa > Arthropoda > Arachnida > Araneae > Araneidae > Caerostris > Caerostris extrusa. The sequence continues at coordinate 101,090 of BPLR01012238.1, forward strand.
TCTCCAAAGGTTCGAAGAGATGAAAATCTTTTTGATATCAATGTACAGCAGTACAGTAGCTGTAGGTATGATGGTCCAATACTTCCAAACGGATAATGCTATAACAACTCATTTGTCCTGGTGTCTGTCTTTAGTTGAGATGCACCAAAACATAACATTCCATGTGACATCTCATAAGCACATTGCATTTCAACTTAACAATGATTTTGATTTTTTTTGCTGGTAAGGTACTCTTTAGAAACAAACTTTATCACTCTTCTCGTTTAAACATTGATCCAATTTTCTAAGTGCAATCATCTAAAAATCATGCTAATTTATCATCTACATCAGGGATGGGCATGCCATTCGGCCCCCTGAAGGCTGTATCTGGCCCGCAGATAGAATTTTAATTTACCGGTCCGAGGCAAATTAAAAGAATTATATATTTATATATTATATATCCATCTCTTTTTCTACTTAGATTAAATATTTTTTTTCCTTCCTTTTTTTCAAAGGGCTGGTGATCTTTTTAATTTCTCTATTTTTGTTCCACAAAACATAAATCGACGGAAATAGCAAACCAAAGTAGCTAAATTTGCCTAAGCCAAGCTAAATATGCCAAAGTTAGAGTTTTGCAAATCATTATCGAAAGTAGGTTTCCCAAATTTAATATCTCACGCCCAGAAAATCACTGCTACATTTGCTTCATCTTATATATATGTGAACAAATGTTTTCAACTATGAATTTTTAGAAAGAATTATTTCAGAAGTAGGCTGACAGATGAGCATTTACCCTCGTTCCTTAGAATCAGTACATCTCACTTCGAACCTCAATATAAGGAACTTTTAAAAATGAAATCGCAATTTACTCATCTCATTAACATATTTAAATTGTAATACTTGCATATTGTTTTTAAAATTTTAGAAAATTTATTTTGGCCCACCAAACTTTTTTTTTTTTTTTTTTTTTTTCGATTTTTGGGTCGCGACCGAAAAGTTTGCCCATCCCTGATCTATATCATCTCCCTACGACATTCAAATAATGTAGTCGTTTGCTTCTTTCCAAGTAGGAAATTTGATTAGCTGTACATCTGAGAGATCCCTTGTAACCTTATTAGTTGAATTGCCATTGAAATCTTAAATCTGTAATATTACTAAAATACGAACTTGTTTTTGCAATGTGAAGCAATGCATCAGTCCACATTATTGAACACTTTTAATATCTCTCCATTCGAAATATAATCGTTGACAACTCAAATCCATTCATCCCATCAACTTCCTTTTATCAACGCTTACTCTTTCTTTTTATCCTTTTTCAATTCCTTCTATTAGCTCACACTCTCCTATATATATCTTGTTCAAATTTTTAATCGTTAATAAAATACTTTTTATTCATCCACTCAAGTTCAAATACATTTTTTTTTTTTTTAATTTGTAGTGGATGACACTGGATGTTAATGCAGTTTTTTCAAATATTAATTCAATAATTAAATTTAATTAATTATTTATAGTTTTTTTTTTTTTTTTTTAGAATTAAGTTGCATATATCTACCAATAGATGGCGCCAGATAAACTTTTAAAAAAAATGAATGAAAATTATTTATAAAGGACTTTCTGCTGTATAGTGAAAAAAAAGAAGGAATAGACTTTAGAATATTGTTTTATATTATTTTTTTTTTTTTTTTTTTTCCTGACAGGTATTTATTTGCTTTCAAAAGATAAAAAGCTAATATTGAGCTGTTACTTTGCTTATTACTACTTTTTTTTTTTTTATTATTTACATGAATTTCAGAATTCAGCAACTTTTAGAGGGTGGTTTAATTCGAAAGTGGATGGAAAGCATTATAGAAAAAGCGCAATTTCGTGGAAAAAACAAAAACGATATATCAGATGATGGAAGCATGCATGTACTTAGTGTGGAAGATGTGCAAGGAGCATTTGCTATGCTGAGTATCGGCTTGACAGTAGCAACTTCCGTTTGCATTGCTGAATATCAAATATCTAGGTAAGGTCATTCATTTTTCATCAACATTTGTTCATTTATCGTTCGAAAAAGGATTAAATATAAACTGGCGTTCAGCCAAGATTTTGAGCAATAAAATAAAGTGCAAACATTTGAGAAAATCAAAAGGTAATACTAAACTATAAGTTATAGAAAATATATCTAAAGTCTACATTTCTGTTTTATCTACTATTTTAATAGCAATTTTTACATTAAATCAATTTGGTGCAGATACATAAAAAAGCATTAAAATTAAAAAGTACTTCACAAAAAATAAAAATTTCTAAAAAAAAAAAAAAAAAAAAAAAAAATTTATTTTATTTATTTATTTTTTTTTTTTTTACTTTTGCTTGCTGATCGATTACATCGTTTTATGACAACTTCAATATTTCGATGAATATTTAATAAAGCTAAGCCATTTTTAATCTACTCTTGCACAATTTGCTTTCTAAAAATGAAGGTGCTAGTCGTTTCACAAAACTCTTAACTTATGACATGACTTAAGTTCTGCCAATTTACAGTTTTACTTTTAGTAATATAGCTTTATGAAAAACAAATCTCGCTTTCAGTTGGCTCAACAATTAATGTAAAAACTGGTATAAATATTATTTTTCATAAAAAATATTATGTTGAACTGGCTAATATTGCTGGAAGGTAAGTCTCAGTGGGTTTTTTTTACTTCCCTTTTCAAAATTGAATTTCTGAGTTTAATCAAAAACAGCAATAAAAAATTTTTTTAATGAATTTTGAATTCTTTGAGAATTAATTTGAGTAATAAATCAAAATTTAATACAGCATAAAGTTCACTGTCCAATTTCTGTAACAACTTGAAAAAGAATAAAGATACACTCGAATAATAAATAAAATAATAAACTCGATTATAAAAATCAAAGTGCCTTGTTTTGAAATAAGTTTTCTTTATTCTGTGATCATTCTCCAGAAAATAAGAAAGTTTATTTAATTTCAAAGAAAATTTTAAATGATTAGAACCATAAATCTTTATAAAATATGTACTATTATTTAAAGTAGACTTCTGAATTATTTCTCGTGATATAATACCATGATTGTGAGTCAAGGAATAATGTGAAATTTATAAGAGTCAATGAATAAGTGAAATTGCGATGCATTCTAGTAATTAAATACACAAATAATACATGACATGTTTTTATAAAACGTTGAACAGTGAAAATTACAACAAAAAAATTATAAATAAAATTTTTCATTAGCACTTCTACGGTAAGAAATGATATATTATAAAAAATTACTTGGTGAACAGGTAGTCATAAAAACAAGTCCAGGAGTAGCAAACCAAGTTAAATTAATTACAGTCAATTTGACTGCCATTTAGGCCAAAACAGGAATTTGGTTAATCCATTTACTCTATGGTAAAATCCAGTAAGTTTGAACTCGTGCACCCATTTTGCTTATGGACTTTGGAGATCTCAAGCCAGCCGTCTTTCTCCACAAATAGTATTCTCCATGGAGTACAAGGATATTACTTAATCTGTTACAATTTGTCACATTAATAGCAAATGTTAAGTTAATAGCTCGACAAAATTTAACTATAAGCAATTTAAGAATAATATCATCTCAAAATTATGACATGGCATCAAATATTTTTTCTAAAAAATACCAAAATTATTCAATTTATATAAGATTTAAAAACAACAATGAAATAATGTTTTCCATAATTAAATAATTTAATTCTGCATTTGATTCTTTATTTCTTTTGCATTCACTTAAATATTATATACATATATATGTATTGCTAATTGTCATTTTATTTAAATTTATTACAGATACATTCAGAGGAGAAGACTCGACTTGAAAAGACATTAAAGTATAAAAAATTTTGAATTAAAAAAAAAAAAGGTTTTGGAGGGATTTTATATGAAAAGTTAATAAATTTTTAAATTAAGGTAAGAAAAGGCAGAACATTTACAAAATACACTGTCCAAAAATTAAAGGATATTAAGTTAAGTTTAAAAGTTTTTTATTCATTTGTTTATAGTAAAAACAATAACAGATGGGTCTTTTTTTTTTTTTTTTCATTTATTGACATATTTCTTAAATTACATTTAAATCAAGTAAAAAATTCTTAATGAACTTGAATAATGCTTTGAGACTTGTTAAATTTTAATTCTTATATTGCTTTTAAATTATTATTAGTTACTTCATTTTTGCAATGATTGTATACATATTAAAAATTATTTTAATGAACCAAAATGATAAAAAGTTTATAAGATCATTATTCATTTAATGAGCATCATTTCTCAATGATAAGTAAAAGCATGGTCATTTAAACAATCGACTTTTTTTTTTTTTTGTGATCTAAAAATTAATTAAAACGTAAATATAAAAGTAAATGTACAATTGACTTATTAAAAGATATTCTTTATACATTATCATATATGACTGTTTCTTTCTTTCAAAATTTGATTTGTATTACTTGCTGTACAGATGCATGGATTTTAAAGTTATGACTTTTAAGAAATGTTAGTTTTGGAAATTAATTCACTTGTTTTATTAAAACGATAAACAATTTTTATTTTTATTTTATTCAATATTCAATTTGGTACAAAACAAAGCATATAATTATTTTACAAACACAAAATTTTCCAATAAATAAAGTATAAAACAACCCACAATCAGGTAAAAGTTTCTATTGTCATTTTTCATCATAAATACTTTTACATGCTATTTAAATTTTATTTGCAATTATTCAAAACTGACCCTCAACAACTAAGCAATTTATATGAAAACTAATCTTCAAAATTTGAAACTCTCATTGAAATTCTTTTAAAACTTGACACTTAATTGAATTTAGTTTTTAAAAAATAGTGTTTCTACCTACCTAAATATGTAATGATTTTTTACGATGAATATATTAATCTATTTTTTTTAATTGGTGATTAAAAAAAGGAAAAGACAGGCTTGGCATTCACTTTTTCTTTTAAATAACATAAAATACTAACAAATTAATGTTGTTGAATATAATTTAATAAACATGAAAGGTGTACAAGACAGTCTTGTGATGATAAAAATATATATTGCAATACAGAAACAGTAATCACAGAATAATTCACTTAATTTATAAAAGCTATTTCAATACAGGTCTTTTACTCTAATTTGTAAGAAATAGCACCAGATTCCTAAAAAGAAAATTTCTCTTGGACGATATTATTAGATATTTTGTGAAAAAAGTAGACAATAATTTGTCCAACAATCTACATAACATTATGATAAGATGATTTGAATCAATATGTGTAAAGTTATAGTAAAAATTAAAAGCATATCTTCAAAGACTACAACTATGAATAGACTACAATTCTTAGTCATAAAATATTAAAGCATATTATTAAAAATTTTATCAAAAATTGGTTCCAAATTCTTATTTTGAGAATAATAAATAGTTTAATAAAAATTTCATTTCAATAAATAATCTGTAAAAACAATTACTATAAATTGCCTATACTACAATATAACTTCCTGCCTATAATTTACAATAATAAATTTTGGCGGTAAAAAAAAAAAAAAGAAATATTGCAAATAATCCTGGAATTATATTTATTTACTGGTTTGGTTTTTTTACAAATCTTGTAATAATAAATCTATGCAAAACAATTCTTAAATATTTTCTAATAAAACATGATTTATATTTGATAATCTTTAAGAGTTTTATCAAAGATCAAATATAATCTATATCACAGTCATTTAACGAACAATTAAATTGGCCTCTTAGATAGCATTTTTTTAATTATGTCTTTGTGAGCCTTTTAATACACATTCATGTTGTGGCATTTTTTTTTTTTTTTTTGAAAATGGAATCAATCTCCTATTAATAAGTAATGTAAATATATGCGTATGTCTAACTTTATTTTGAAAAAACTGTTTATTTTTTCATCACAATTTTGTTTATTATCTTTGAGATAAAGCATTCTTTTGAAATATTCAGCAATATTTACCTGGAACTTCTGAAAGAAAAAAAGTAGATTGCATGCATAATCTACCTGAAGAAATCCTAAAGTTTTTTTAATATAGAACCTCCAGGTATAGGCAGGAAGTTATAGCAACTAAAAAGGTAAAATTGAAATTATATACAAAATAAAATTTTAATGAAGTTATGATTTCAAACAAAACAAATTGTTGAAACTAATATATATAAAATATCATTAAAAATGGAAAACATTAAGATATGATTGACAAATTAATAAACTTGAATATATATGTTTATTCTACTATTTTATAATCTATATCTATAATTCTAAACATAAATACAATACATTTAAAAATGCATCATAGATATATATTAATAAAGAATAAATAGGTTGCATCTAGATATTTAAAAAAATTCTATTATACTTAGAAACGTTATTCTAAAGTTTTAGCAATTGTAGACAATATTTAATTAAAATTTTCAAAAATATTAAATATCAAACACAATAAATAAAATTTCTTCCATGTTACAATATAATTATAATTTACTTTTTCATAAACATTTACGAATACATGAAGTTAAAAACAAAATAAACTCTTCATTATATTAAAGATACCAGTTTAAAATTTTTTATTTCTAACACACTATGACAACAAATGTATATTTTGGCAATTTCAAAAACATATATACAAAATGAAGAATAGCTGATGCTTATAATACAAGAAAAGAATGGACTTTTCGAAAATGGAGATCATATTTAAAGTTCAATAGAATAGAATAGAATAGATTTCTTCACTTTTTTTTTTCCATGTAGCAATACAGATGTTGATAGTAATGGTACATTTTACTTACTGGCAAGTATACAGAAAATTTTAAGGACTAGCACTGAAATCGTATATAAAGATAGAAGCAATACCAGTATGCTCGGAAATACAAAGGCAATTTCAATTGTTGAATTTATCACAGATGAGTACTTTAATCAAAAATTTCTCTCACATAAGAATATGGAAAATATCCAACCTGCAAATAATAAAAATAAAGCTTTTAAATTTATAAGCATATTTATAATTCAAAAACACAAGTTGCAACACAAAAAACAAAACGAGCACAAATCAAATTAATCTAACAGAAGAATATAACAATTTAAAAATAAAGATTCCATAGACTTTCATTAAACTATCTTGTAGGAACTTTAGTCACCTTAAATATTAGGCGAATTTGGATATATGCATTTATAAAGATGTACAGTGATCATAAAATATATTTTTAAACAAGAAAAATTTAGTTCCCAATTATATTGGAATCACCTAATCTTTAAGAAATAAAAATTAAAAGTTAAAATAAAATTAATACATTTTCTCCTATCTGCCCTTTCCACCATCCCTTCTGATTTCCAGCTTTGCTAAGAATAGTTATGCGGTCCCCTTTACGAAGAGTTAGCATATTCGGTGAATTTCCTTGGAAGTCATATAATGCTTCAGCATAGCCTAAAATACCTAAATGAAATTCAATAACAACACAATTTATTAAAGAATGTCATTGATAATAATTCAGTTATTAACTGTATTATTTATTACCTACAGTAAAAGTTCTTACTTTCATTATTTAATCCAGCAAGAGCTTTTTTATAAGGAATCATGAGAGTGACATGTAAACCATTGAAACTTTCTGATAAACTGTTTTCTTTATACCAGTTAACTAATTCCTAAAAGAAACAGAACACATTAAGAAAAATATACTGTAATTGTTTTATAAATTTCTAATTAATCTATTAATTATACTACTAATAACAAATGAATATTAGAAAATGAAATTAATATATTGTTTTCTTATATGTCCTTTTCATCATTGTTTATTAATTATTATTTATGTCTTATCATTGTTAACAACATGTTTTCATAATTGTTTAAAAAAGTACAGTACTTTTATAAGTGCCATAAAAATGATATATAGCAAATATATGTGTGTTGATAATAAATAATAATAATTAGTTATTTTAAAACAAAAATGGCAACTTACAACAATAGATTTGAAGTATTTTGTTTCAGACAAGTAGAAATGTTGTCCATTATCTGTGGTACAAACACGCATGTGCTTTACTTGATTCTGATAGCTAGAAAATAGAAATTTTCACTATAAAATTAATAGAATATATATATTTTTATATTTATGAGTGTTAACCTAAATAAAATAAATATGAAATTTTATAAGTAACTTGCTAATACATCTTGCTATATACTATATTCTGTGAGTTAATTTGTGATAATTTAGCTGGACAAAATAAACATGCAAACTTTTTGCATAAAGATACAGGTTATGCACAGTTTCTAATTTATTAATGTTTAAAGTCTAATTTATTTTGAAGTCAAAAGATTCACAACAAGGAGCAATGAAATTTTTTGTCAGGAGCATATCAGAGATTAAATTTTCTGATGGTCACTGTACAAATTCAATTGGCTAAAAAGGCGGCATTCGAAATTTTTGAGATTGTCTTAAGACACATACTGAACATTGACATATATCATTATTGCCCATAAATGTAAAAAAAAAATTTCTATCAGCACTTAGACAATTTTTTGTATGTGGTACAGTAATCTTCAGAATTTTATTGTTAATCATTACAATGTATGTATGCCTGCATTTTAGAATATATATGCATATGTCTTTTCTTTGAAACTATGATTTCAGTACATTCATTGATCATTATCCCAATTCACTTTTACATCAATCAATCCAACAATATTTCTATCACGTAGTATTTACTTCGGATACATCACTGACTTAATTAAAACTACAAATAAAATCTGCTTACTTACAGAAATGGAATCATTGCCCACTACTCAATGTTAAGAGTTGATATAAAAAAAAGTAATCAGTTGTCAGCATGTGGATTCTATTTAGTTGCCTCTACACAGATACTTGTGCTACTTTTGAATGGTGACAAATATTTGTGGTAGTTTTAAAAGCACATTTATTAACAAGCACATTCAATAATTGAGATATCATTGAAAATGTTCAACATTGGGAATATTGATATAAAAAATCAGATTGTCATCATGATTTAATTTAATTGTATCTACACAATTAGCTGTGGCAGATACTTGTGCCAGTTTTAAAATATCTGTAAACACATTCAATAATGTAAGGACTTCCTTTCATAATATTCAGATAATGATCCACTACAGCTTCATTTTTATACAATCATTGCTTTACATTTGCTCTTGTATTATCTTGTGAATCTTTTGATTAACTAATTTGATTTTTTTCACTAACTTCAAATGTCTCAAGACATTGACTATTCATCCTTCCTTCCATTTACCAATAATTTAATTATATGCAATATATTATATTAACAAAAGAAACAAATTCACCAATTATTTTAAATGTCTAAAAGAATTAAAAATTTAAGTTTGAATTTTATTTTCAACATAAAGTTGGCCGTTGGCATCTGTGAGCTGCCTCAGTGGGAAAAAGAATTTCAATAATCCATGCCAATTGAGGATTGGCTGATTCATATTTCGCTATTTTCTGATGTTACAAAAGCAAAATTAAGGAAATGTTTCATTTTTGAAGCAGAAATGCGAAATTTGCCGTTTTATAACAAAATGTAATATAGAATAATTTTGCCGAAGTTTGCCGCAGATTTTTCCACCGCTGTGTTTTGTTTTCAATTTGATTTCACCACACTTTTTAAATAAAAAAAAGTCTTCTGACACTTTTCCCTAGTATAGTAGGCTACTCCTGATATATAAATTAATATTTAAAAGTATACTCACTTAATACTAATTGCATAAGACCCATTTTGTTTCGGACTAATTCTTAATAAAAATGTCCCACTTGGTAATTCTTCGAGTTTTTTTGTAGCAAGATCTCTTTCCATTACACCTGCAAACCTATAAAAGTATATTTTACAGTACTCAGTTTTTCTTTAATGCATTACATATAATATGACTTTCACAATATAGTTTAATACAAATTATTATTATGTCAAATGCTTTTAAAAAATATAATATTCCTCTTCTTTTTTTTTTTCCTGATAGAATGTAACGTAAGATTACATAACAATTTAAATACACATATAATATATTATTATAATAATGTCACAAAAGTAATAATAATGCCACAAGAATTTTTTTTTCTTTTTTTCTTTTTACTTCAATTATTGATAACTTCTAAAAATACAGAGTATAATATTTAATTTTAACATGTTTATTGCAAAAATTGAAATGGTGTAAATGTTCTCACATCCATTTGAAATATTTCAATAAAATTATGAAGAACTATTATAAACCAAACCAAACCAAAAGTGATAAGCCTGATAAGTGAAGAAAAACTACCATTTTATATAGAAAATTGCTTTAAAATGGGATATATTAAAACAAAATTATGTACATTAAAATAATATTAAAAAATAACTTTTATTTGTTGTATTCTTTAAAATATATTGGGAATAGATGTTTTTGCATTTTAAACAAATAGTTATTGTATCTAGGCTTTGAGAATTACATCATCTGTTTTGGTATTCCAAATGTATTATTTATTTTCATGAGCCCCAAGCACATAAACATTGCATGTATTTTCTACAGCAATACTCATAATTGGTGTTTTAGATAAGAGCATCAATAACAATTTATCTCGTAGCTGACAAAGAAACTTAGTTTGCTGTCTACCAATATTCTTTTAAATTGGCCATAAACATGTTAAATAACTTAAGCGCAAACTCAACATGACAGATGAAATTGAGAACATAAATTTATAATGCTAAAGGAAATTAGAACAATTTATTTTTAAATAATCTATTAAAATGTTCTTTTCAAAATTAATACCTATACATATCTTACCAATCATGTCCTTCCAGCATGGTATTTATATAATCTGGAGCTGGACCAGCATTTTCAGATGGATTGATGTTTGGAGCAGGAAAAGGATTTTCATATGAAGGTGGTCGTTTCTATGAAAAAAAAATTGCAAGATTTTTCATCATTATTTTTTGTTTCAATAATTTTATAAACATTTTGCTAGATATATATGTAAAAAAATAATTATTTTATAAATAAAAGAGCATACATAATATTAATAATATAATAATACACTGCATGATATTATTTATTTATTTCGTTTTCACATTTTTACTATCATTTGGTTTCAATAAAAGGATTATTGTGAAATGGTGATCTGAAAGTTTTAGTAATTTTCGATTAATCATTTTTAAAAAAAAATTGATGCATACATTATGATAAATAAATATTAACAAAATTTATTTTTAAAAGCATCAGTGAAAAACATTTAACAATAGAAATGCATATATTATATTTAACAATTTTTACAACTGCATATAAAGAAGGAAAATTCTGTATTGTAAAATTATGAAGTAGGAAAAAGTTTTGATTCTGCTATAAAGACATATAGGCAATTTAAATTCAATGAAAACATTCAAAGTCAAGAATTATACAATTTAACATTCTGAAAGTTTTTTTTTAAAAAAAAGGGCTTTGTTAGAATTTCCATTTTACATGTAAAAAAAAAAAAAAAGATTAAACACATATAATGTTCTTTTTAATTTTGATGTTATATATAAATCAAAATAAGAAATGTTTTTCACCTCTACATGGTCTGGTGGGAAAAATCCAGTTCTGCCAGTACGTGCAACATATCCCTAAAATTTTAAATAAATAATGAAATATATAGTACATAAATATAATCAGAAGATCATACATACAGTAACTATTCATAAACAGCTGTTGATTTAGCTAACATACCTCCCAACACATATTGTTCAATTTGTTGGTGACATATATTTCATCATCACTATCAAATGAAAGATGATCAGGAGGTCCTTTATAAGCAAACCTTGCACGAACTTTAACTACAAAATTTTTATTATTTATTAATAAATAATGCTTAAAAGAACAATCCAATGAAATATTACAGTCATTACATTTAGATTACTTACACATATATGGCTTATTGCTTGCAGAAGACAAATTTCTCCTTAATATTTCTGGTACAATAGTCACTGATGGAGGCCGAGGTGGCAAACGAGGAGCACCACATGACCTCACATCTTCAATACAATCTTTGTGTACTGCTACACCACATACTTAAAAAAAAAAAGAATGTAAACTGTTTTATGCAAACAAGTAATAAATAATTAATTAATAATCAAAATGTAATCATAAAAAAATTTCAATTAAACCTATTTAAATATTTTAAATATTATTATATAATATATTTAAGCATTATAATATTATAAAATTATATATTATATGTAAACAAATATACAAAAATGCATTACCTGAACACAAGTAGCCTTGATAAAATATTCCCCTAAAAAAAAAAAAAAAAAAGTGTAAGTTATATTAGATTACAGGCAACTATAACTAAGGTCATTTGAACTTAGTTAATCTAAAGTTAATAAAGTTATTTGCTTCCTAAATTTTACATTCAAATAAAGGAATAACTATAAAAATATATTTTTTTTTATTATCTTAAAAATAATAATAGTATAAAAATTTGTAGAATTAAAATTTTTTATTAGCATGGTTAAATTTAGAATTTCATTATTACTGATACAATAATAAATCTTAGCAAAACAGATACTTGGTTACAATTTTTTTTTTTTTATAATTTCATTTTTTATATGATTAAAAAATATATGTATAATCCTAGTTCAGATCAAGATACACATCACTTTTAAAATAAATAAAACAGACTAATAGGAGAGAATTCAAATATTACATTGATTTACCTTATAACTACGAACTATGAAAATTATTTAAAACTAATACTGATATGAATACATATTTAATTTGTATATCTCATAAGTTTTATTAAAACATGCAGTCGAAAAATAAGAAACAAGTTTTTTTTTCACCTTAGTAGTTTATCACATTCTGCACATGTTGCAGGTTTTTCAAATGTGTGCATTTGAAATATATGATCAGTATTCCTTAAAGCGGCTGGGCATACGTTATCACTGTTTGAAACAAAAATCGTACATCAATAAAAGTCATCATTTAAGTATCAATAGAAAAATTAAAATTAGGAAATTATATAGACAACAAAAGAATATTTTATAAATCAAATAAAAATTCTATCAAATATTTAATAAATAAAAAAAAATTAATGATATTAAGACAAACTTAGATTTAATATATTTATTTTTATACCATCCTTATCTAATTAATTAACTCCAAAAAAATACTTATATTTCACAGGATTTTTCCTTTTTAATCTTTAAGTATTTTTACCAATAATACAATTTTTTAATTCACTTTGAATATGAGTGCAATTTTTTTTTTTTTTTTATTATACTATATGAGAATTACAAAAAAAATAGCATTTCTAACAATGCTTGCATCAAATTTACAATGTGTAATTTATTCAACATACAGAGCTCTATCAATGGCTTCAATCCACTTCTGTTTCATTTCTTCGGTCTTTGCATACATAGTGAGTGCTGTTTTATTTTGCCTGTGAGCTAATATCCAGTAATAACTCCACTAAAATGAAATGACAATTTAGAATTCATTCAAATATATCAGTAATCTATTACACAACTTTCTAATAAACATTCTCAGAATTTATTTCAACTACTAACACTATATATATATATAAAATGTATTTAAATTGTACATTCAAAAGATATTTATGTTATTTTTTGTTAAACCTATTTTTCTTGCTCTTTTTCAACAAACTTTCTGAACCAGAAATTAGGTTTTGATTTAATCTGTTTAGTCCCAATAATAGCCATTATATATGTCTGCCAATTTTGTTATGATAAATAAAATGATAAAAGTACTATTTCAAAATTTCCAAAAATTATTTAAATCCATTTAAAAATAATAATAATAATAATAACCATAAAAGTATTATAATATATTTGTACTTAACCAAAATGATATAAATGCATTTTGAATATCACATAACATTTCTATACAAAATTAAAAGAAAACATAATTGTGTTTAATTTAAAAAAAAAATAGAAGAATACTTATTATTTCTATGTAGGATTTAAAAAAAACAACTTATGTACTGTAATTTCCTACCTATAATATCTTCTTACCTTTCTCTCCAAATCTGTTGACATTTTTGCCTCCAAAGTATTATAAAAATTAATTCTAAGTAAAAAAAAAAAAGCTTTTTCCACAAACTTGGCAGAACTTTATTTATCTTAATCTTCTAAATATAAAGTTGCAGATAATGGAAAGGAAATAAATTTTTATTTAAGTTAACAAAATGAAAAAGACCTATCATAATGCAATAGATATGAAATAAAAACAATTTACAGAAGGCCAAATTAGTAATCAACTGTGATATTGACCATGGTATTCCTTTCTATCAAATATGGACATAAAAATATAGTCTTTTTTTGTTACCCCATAATTCCAAAAGCATATCTTCCTTCTCGTTTCCAATATTATTTGTAAAGTATTTTTTTTTAATATTGAAAACATTCTTTAAAAATTAGCAAACGTTTTGTTACCTTTATGTCATATGGATGTACAAGTAGAACTTAACATATATGGTATGTCGCTAAACAGACATAAATTACTACTAGGTTATACACTACCCCAGTTGTTATGCAAGAAACGTCACTTAGAATTATATTAAGAAATTTTGATTATTCTTTTAATCAATAATAAAACATAATGCTTTCAATTACTGACATGGAACAAAGTAGTAATTAATTAAAAATGCTCTCTGCTAGCTGGTTTGCTTTTCTAAGAAATATGACCAGTAAATATTTTTTGTTTTTATCATAGCTTTTAAAGCAGGTTTTTCACTGACACAATGCAATTTTCAAGTAATGCAATCAGAGTTATGTTAATTTTATATATATATAATTTCAGCATCAGACAAATAATATTACATGTACAAACTCCTCTCCATAACACAACAATTGATGCAAAAATGGAACTTTATTTGTAAAAATTATGCCTAAGAATCGCATATTCTGTGATTTAAACGAGCATTAATCATCAAAAAATATAAGTGCAGATAATAAGCAGGAAATTATAGTACATATTTTATAACAAAAATTAGTTTGAAAAAACATCATAAAACATATTAAAAATAATTTACTTCAAATTGCTTATATTAAGAAAAAAAAATTATTAGAAGTATAGGAAGCTAACTAAATATTACAATGCATCTTATAAAAAAATGTAGTTAAGGATGTTTGAGTAAAATATACATATTAAAAAAAAAAAAAAAAAAAGAATAAAATCAAAAATACCTTATCTCTACTGCTAGCTTTGGATGTAGTAGTTGAAACATCTTCAACTTTATAATCAAGAAGTATTAGGGCTTCTTTAAAACTGTACTGTTCACCCTATCGAGGATAAAATGAAACTTTTAACTAAATGAACAAAAATATTCAAATTTGCTTTTAAAAATTTAAATATATCAAAATTTTAAAATATTCATCAAAATTTTAAAACTTATATCAATTTAATAAATCAAAATACATTTAACCATAGAAAAGGGATTCTTTAAGAAAAGATAATATTGAATTTTTAACTGAAATAACTAAATATAAAATTTCATAGTGATTTCTTATTTCAAAGTTGCATTTTTATGAGCATAAATAGCCTCTACTACATTTAAAATAAATTATTCATTAGGTCATCATTTAATACAAAATATATTTCATGCATACAAAACCTTGTATGGGAAAACTGACAAAAATAAATCCAAACCAATTAAAAAAAAAAAATGAATGCTTAACAATTTAAATAATTATACTTCTTAAAATTGCTGTACAATGTAGAAATTTAGTTTAATATAAGTTTTCATAAAATCTTACCCCTAAAAGTTTATCCATAATCTATAGAAGCACAAGAAAATGAGAAAATTACTATTAGTTCAAAATTCTTTAAATGTAATAGCAAATATTAAGGAATTTTAATTATGCAAATAAGCATAAGCCTTTTAAAATATAGCAATAAAAAGAACTTCATTGTTATTTTTATTTTTCTGATTAATAGCATTTTAAAATACCAAAAATGAATTTTTTCTAACATACAAATCAAAGAATAAAAATATTTGCTTCCAACAAAATATACAATAACAAAATATACAACAAAAGCTAAATTTTTTTTGTAGTTATTTTTAAAGATTCTTATTTCCCCATAATTGCAAATTAAAGCAGTAATAAATCAGTTTTTATTTTATTGTTTCTTCTAATAAAAATTTAGTTTATTTGAAAAATAAATTTATAATAGAAAGCTTAAAAAAAAATAATGAATTAAATATAAAAACAAAAGCAATACAAACCTAGTTGACTTGCACATGAGCATTACTTTATCAAAGATAAAAACATATCTAAAAATAAATAAATTTTAATAAATATTTATAAGAAAAGGCATTTTGTTTTTCTATTACAACCCAATAACATAAAATATACATACATTATATTTTTTATAATATATATTCTTAAAAAATCTGGAATACTTTTTTTTTGAAGAAAAAATTTAAATAAAACATGCATTTCTTAGACAATTTGGGACAATACATTAAATTTTGTAAAAAGTATTAATAAATGTTATTTAAAATTTTTAATGCTTTAAAAAAAAAAATTCAAAACATTGTATGTGTGTGTATTAGGGAAAAAGATATACAAAAAAAATGAATGGAACTTGAATTTAACCCTCTCTATATTAATGAAGTTTTATTTAGTAATGCTACTATAAACATAATTATACATATAAAATTCAATATACAAAATACTGGTAAAATTACTATATAAAATAGAAATTAACTATTACATCCAATAAAGTGTCCTGTATTGTATTAAAAATGTGTATTTAGAACAATTAAATGACATTTTTAAAAAGATCAGCAAAAATTAAGAAACAATATAAATATGCTATTCATGTATTAAAATAACGGTGATTCTTTACATATGGCAGTATATATTACAGAAGAAGAAATTCTTTTAAATTTGATTGAAAGTGATTCAGAAGTTATGTTATAGTGAATTTATTAATTGTCCATATAGATATTCTGGAATACTTACAATTATAATATATTTATATTGGATTAATCTTTTTTAAAAATACCTATTTTTTAATCTATTGTCATCATGAGATCTTATTTTCAATTCTCCATCTTTTAGCAGTCTTTCATAATCTTTTAATTCCAGATCTTCAGGCTGAGAAGAAAGGTAACAAAATATAAGAAAAAATATTTCTATTTTGTTTTATATAACATCCAAATATATTAATTATTAAAATAATCCATGCTTAATCAGTTAAGTGAAAAAAAAAATTAGCATAATAAAACATGGTTTACTTTTAAAGGAAAGAGTTTTCAAAAAATCAATAATTAATAATTAGCACAAACCACAAAAATTCTCAGATCAATTACTAATAAAATTACAGTCATAAATATGAATAGTTATCTGCACCAAAACAACATACCAATGAAATTCATTACATAAAAATCAGAACTCAACTAACTCACCGCCACAATTGCTAAGAATAAATCTTAATATGATTTAAAATGCCAGGTTTTTTAAGAATTTTTCATAGAAGAACATTCACAACTAATAGTGTATTTATCATATGCATATATATATATATATATATATATATATATATATATATATTTAAGTATTTAAGTATTTTTCAAGAAAAAGATTTTCAGCCAACATTGCTAAATTTTTTACCAGTGATATTGCAAAGAATGCTTTTCTTTATATTTTTCATTTTTACTATTGATATGGTGTATTTGGCATATTTTTACATAATAAAAGCCTTTAATACAAAAAATATATTGTAAAAAGAACATATAATTGTAAAATTCTCTAACTATAATAAAAAAAATATTTATAAAGAATTTTGAATAATATTCAAATAAATTAAGTGTTTTTACTCTGTATATTATATTTCTAAACTTTATCATATATATATATATATATATGAATTTTTAGAGACACCTATTGATGAAAAATGGAGTAAATAATAAAATTATACTTTCACTGTTAACAAGGGAATTTTTCGGCGCTAGAATGAAAACAGAACATAGTTGGCATTAGAAATGGAATAAAGATGTTGTAAATGTGAAAATTGATTATCGTTGTTTTTGCCAAATGTGGATTTTAATAACACTACGCAACCTTTACAAACCACCACAAATTTAATATATAGTCAAAAGTTAAATAAAATAATATGTTTTATTATCTTTTTAATATATATCTCAAAATTTGTACCATACTGAATCTTCTAATGACAACAAAGATTTCATATAAAACAAAATGAACAATTAACTAATAGCTGATTAATATTATTAAATTTTAGATAAGAAATTTTTATTATTCTACAAAATGGTGTAAAAAAGCAAAGACATACAACATTTAATTAACAAATGGCACATGTAATTCATGAATTCCTTTGTTTCAAAAAAGAATTATTATTATTAGATATTTCCTAGAAAAAAAAAATAATTACCATCCTTAAATCTGTTATGCTAGCTTGAATATCCCGAATTATTTGAAGAGTTTCATTATCTCTCTTAACTTCATTGATATACTGTGCTAGATCCTAGATTAAAAAAGAAAAACATTTTAATCTCTTTCTTAAAATACAATATAAACATTTTAAATGCTTGAAATAATTAAAATATTTTTATGCTTATGCTTTCAATGAAATTTAAAAAAAAAAATATCTTTTAAAGAATTTATTCTGAGATATGGGGAGAAATAATACACAAAATTATGCAAAATGTGTTATTGAAATATTCAACATATTCATACAAACTAATTTTAATTGCTTACCTAAATATGAGTTTATGAAATTGTTAGTGAATTAATAGCATTAAAAATTTTTTTTTAATTAATGTAACATGTTTGGTAATGGAATTAAAGTTTAAAAATATGTACAAACATATAGTTTTTCACATCATTATGATTGTTATAAACCAAATAAAAAAAAAAAAAAAATTAGAAATTAATTTTAAATTTTACAAAATTCACTACAGAAATATACAAGAATAAATTATAATGTTAGTCAATTGTTTACCAGCATAGTATCCAATGCTTTCTGCAGACCAAAGTAATCCTCATGTGTTTTGGGAGTATTTCTGATTAATTCCTAAAATTTTTCAAAAATATACACATACTTTGTTAAATATTTTTTACATCAAAAGAAAAATACAACAAATATCTTAGATATACAATAATCAAAACATTAATATGTATGATTAAGAGTGATAAACATAATTTTATGCAAAACAAAATTATTTAATATGAATAATAAATAACTGGAGTACAGAGTTCTCCAATTTGCATTGAGCCCAGTACTTTCGGCAAATTGTGGTCCAACACAAAAAGCATTGAAATTTTCCTGCATTTATATTTTAATCCAAATTAATTAAAAAAAAAAAACTATGAAGTTTTTATTTTATTTAAATACCAATCTACTTTCACTTAAGATATTTCTTACTTTATCAACTAAAACTTCATGACTTCAATGATTTTTATTATTATTATTATTATGCTTGAAAAGATACAAAGATTTTATGTTACAAAAATCTTATGCTTATATTTCAGACTGCGTATTATTTTTACTTAATTTCTTGCTAAAGAATTAATATTAAATTAATCTATTATATCTATAGTCCTGATCAATTTTCTTTCTTCAAGAATATATAAACAAAGTTGAATGATGGGGCATCCTTGATATAGACAATATATTTCATAAGTAGAGCATCAAAATAAAATTCTGTATGCTAAATATTTCCAGTTATTGTAATTAAAAAAAAATTACATTTGTATTTTTTCTAGAGATGGTAAATAAATATATTTCTTCATTTTTGAAAAATTCCCTAAAAATTAAGCTATAAAAAAAATTAACAAAATAATTAATTGAAAAATTACATTTTATAAACTACTCACTTTTAATAGCAAATGATATTTGAGAATTCTTTGCATGGGTACAGAAAGAAGATCTCGTAGTTTAAATTTACCTCCATTTGCATCCTGTTGGCATCGCTGAAATTTTTTTTTTATCATTTATTACATTTTAATGTATAGACCTTAATAATAAGTTATTAAACATTTCAGAAATTTAATAAAAATCCAAAATATTTAAATATTTTTAAAACTTACTAAAATCGCTTGATTGATAACTTCACTTTTATTTGAGAGATCTTCAACTTTTTCTTGAGCAGCAGGTAATTTAGAACAATATTCACCATAAACAATAAATTTATCTTTCCAGTGAAGAAAGCAATCACTTATTTTGTATTGACTTGAAGTACAGGCTTTGTACAATTCACTATGGAATCCAGTATGAATTTCGGCCAATTCCTATTAAAAATTATAATTATGTATAGTTAAATATAAATAGATTTATTGTAGAAAATTTTTAATACTTCAAAATGAGTGAACAGTTATTAAAATTTGTATGCTACATACCTTAATATTCATAAAAATAATGCTCTTAAGTTCAGATGAGAATATTGTTTTTAAAGGTCTCATGAAATGCTGCATTAAGAAAAAAAAAAAATTATATATTATATTGAATAACTATTTTTAAACAATTGTATAACAAAGAACTAACCATCAAAATGTTCTGCAGATTTGAATAATACTTCAAATATACTTAATACAATAAACACATAAAAGTAATTTTATAAAAAATTATCTTATAAACAGAAATACAATGCAATGGACGAATATAAATAAATAAATGACTTCATGAGTATTATTTTTTTTATAAACACTTCTGAAAACTTGAATAAAAAAGCCATGTTAATTTGTTTAATACCTATCTCCTTCAGATTAAGTAAAATCTTGTAGATATTGTAATGCATACTCAATATGAGATTGATTATAGCATTAAATTAATTCAAATATTGCACTGTTCAAATAAAATTGTTTAAAAAATTTTATTCTTAAAGAAACGTAATGGTCTATATACAATTAGAACATATAGTAAATTTTATAAGAAAGTAACAATAATTCCATGATAAATTTGAATTTTTAAAAAAAAATTTAGAAACATTATTGATAAAATTTCTTTATAATTGTGAAACCTAATTATAATTAGATTGAAACTGATAATTTATATTAAAATCTACTGAGGAGTTAGCTAAAATTTCAAGAATTATACAAACTTAACAAAACAGATTTTTAAAATGATTTAAATTTAACAGATTGATATTAGTTTTTCAACATATGCTTTCTTACAAATTCCACCCGCACAAACATTCCACTACTTTTATTTATATTTAAAATTTCCTACAGAAGGAAAAAGAAACATAAGAATTTCAATTAAAATTTTTATCATAAATCGAAATTTTAACAATGGTGTGATATATTAAACTAAATTTATCTTACAATTAAAAAAAAAAATTCTTTTTTTTTTTTCCCCCTTGAAGCCAAATAAAGTTAAGTGAAATCATATTTCTAAAAAAATAAAAATCAGATTTAAGACTCCATATTATGATCTGATCCCTTTTTGTAGCTGTTTTT